>PPHU02000023.1:9493-63528 GCA_003705185.2 Ambrosiozyma ambrosiae
GGAGCAGGAGCAGGAGCAGGAGCAGGAGCAGGAGCAGGAGCAGGAGCAGGAGCAGGAGCAGGAGCAGGAGCAGGAGCAGGAGCAGGAGCAGGAGCAGGAGCAGGAGCAGGATCAGGAGCAGGAGTAGGATCAGTTTTCTTAGCAGGAGCAACAGCAGGTAGAAGTTCATTTGGGTCAGTAGTAGCTAAGTCATGTTGATAGTCGGTGTATGCTTGCGTAGCTTCAGCTCTAACATTCAAAAAGACCTTGTACATTCTTTCGACAAGCATAACGTTAGATACGATCGCCGTACAAATGAAGGATATTGAGACCGGCATTGCTATATGATCAAGAAAAAGAGAATGTAAGTGGAGTAAGGGTAATCGAGTGAACCTGGGTTGTTGAAGAAGAAAAAGTAAGAAATAAGAAAGAAATAAGATCTTAACTAGTTAAAATTACCTAACGCCTTCCCTTCTTTAAACTCAATCCCAAAAAGTAAACAAGTTGATCGTTTTTAATCAGCACAGCCGTGAAATGAGAAAACCTACAGACCAAAAAACAATAAATCTACAATTTCAGGATCATCTTGATTCTCGTCAGCTACAGTTACCGATAAGGATACACCCGTGCACCAAAGCATTCTTTAGGCAACCTCTATTTTTTATTTTTTATTTTTTATTATTGATTATTGATTATTGATTATTGATTATTGATTATCCAGTCAAGAGGTTAAAATATTCATATATACACACAGAATATATATTTAAAAGACAAGATACAGTGTAATTTAAGACGAAAAATCTTACCTTATTGCTGGATAATTGATAAAAGTTGTGCTAGACAGCTTCTAGTAGCAACATCTTCTCTTAATAATCCAGCAAATGTTTCATCTCTTAAATGTTTAGGCAATCTATCTTTTAAGGCAACTCTAGCATCTGCATTATCAGCTAATCTTAGATAACACCTGATCACATGTCTTAATAATCTAGCAGTAGGACTTAAAACTAATTGTTCAATCATTAAATGTAAAACATTACCAACAGCATCAAATCTATCATATGTTTGACAAACATATGCTAATCCAGCGTCATCTATTAAAATCTTTTGAACAATAAAAATTGCCACTGTTTTACTCAATTCACTTGATGATTCCATAATTTTTAAACATAATGGAATAATTTCTGTTGTTAATAAAAACTGTATAACTTCAGGTGTATCATTCTTAACTAAGGCTCCAATAACACCTAACGAAGTTAACCTCAAATATTCAAATGGTCTCTGCTTTGAATTAGTATTCAAAAATGGATATAAGAATAATGGGATTTGCCCATTCAGAAATGGGGTTCTAGTATCTGGATGTGAGGCAACACACTGCAATAGAGCCAATGCATTACAAACCCTATTTGATGCTGGTGTAGTCAATGTAGGTGGTGTCAACAGAGGATAAACAGCGATAATTTCCTCTAATAGACTGGTCATAACACCAAACGAATTCCACAAGACTAATGCTAAATCATCGTAAAATTCTCTTTTTTTACCTAATTCTAACAATGCTTGTTCTTTATTAGGTCCATAAACTAATTCGATAATCCATGAATATACTTTTTCATCGTTTAGTGCCTTGTTTCCAGTGGTGGTATTATTTGATGTGATACTAGAAGTATCAACTGTGGCAATGTTCACGCCTACAGGAGTTGAAGCATCACTTGTACTTGTTTCTAATAATTGACTATGAACTTGAGATGGTGTTTGAATTTGAGATTGACTTGATTGTCCTTGCTGCTGCTGTTGCTGTGGCTGTTGTTGTTGTTGTTGTTGTTGCTGTTGCTGTTGCTGTTGCTGCTGTTGTTGCTGATTTTGTTGTAAGGCTGCTGCTTGTAATTGTTGGGCCAGCAATGAAGCATTAGACTGTGGTGGACCTTGACCTAAGTTGAATGGTCTTTGCTGATTCAGTTGTGACTGTAGAAGAGTAGGATCTGGTGTAAAATTTTGCCGTGGATACATTATGAAAATTCTCTTCTATCTGATGAACTGGACTAAAAAAGTATTTCGTTGGTTCAATTGAGATGACTTCAATAATAAGAAGTGGCCAAAAGATGACCAAAACTTTGCTTCGAAATTTGAGTGAGTTTTCTGTTTCGTTGAATGAGCGAATTCAAAATTGTGTGCAAAGCAATTTAGCAGATTCCTCGACGATTCACTACTTTTAAACCAAAACTTTCCTACATATTTGTCTGTCAACTAACTATCTTATTGCGACAAAATTACATCTCAATTATTTTACAAAATTATCTGAAGAATCATAAGGGAATTGTATAATGAACATGCAAAACAACAAAACAAAAGCAAATAAGAAAAACCCAAAATCACTGGATCAAAAAATCATTAATAGTAAAAGGTGCTTATTCGAAAATAATAATGACAATATCAGCTACTAATATGTAGGATCTGGAATGACAAAATTCAATCTTTTTCTAGTCTCATGCAATATTTTCCACTTAGTGCCTTGAGAATTCCAACCGTAACATTCATTCTAACAAAATCATGTTCAGGATATTCACCTTTAATAGCGAACTCATAACCTTCTGAAATATGGGAGTAAACGAAGGCTTCAGTTAATAGTATATCACATTTTCATTTCAATTAAAGATCATTTTCCAGATGTCTTGTACAGTATCTTGCATCCTGATCTTGTCTAAATTATTCAAATAAAGTTCTTGCTGCTTGCTTGTAATCTTTTAAAGTTTAATAATTCTGGCTTTGGTGACTATTTAGTCATGTTTCTTGAATAAGCCCTTTAAGAGAATTTAAAATGAAATAAAATCTGATAAAATCACATTTTCAATCCAGAAAGAAGAAGATGTGTCAAACAGTAAAACTTGTTGCCCATCCCATTAAATTCATAGGCGTATAGTAAAATGTATGGTATAGAGTTTAAACTTCTTTAGAATCACGGTCAAGTTCCAGTCTCAGTTCACTCGTTCCTGAACTACATAATTTGAGGTTTTTTCAATCAACACATTCATCTAAAAATGGAAGGTAATAATGTTTGAGGGTAAATTTATTAGCTATCATCAAATTTAATAGTTACTGTAATTAAATTGAATTATAAAAATCAAATGATATCGCGTTTATATTGTTTGATGTATTGTAAAACGAATATTATAAAATTAACAAGAAGTAGAAATAATTACACTAAACCATATCCATAAATAAATTCAAGTAAATCATTTAGCATTTGATAATTCATGAATAACATAACCACGCTTTTCTCTAACTTGTTTCAAATATTTCCATTCCTCACCTTTTGGACCTCTAATCATCACATCCATTCTACCACAATCACCATTTGGATCGTTTGGATCACCTAACCAAATATCAGCAACAGATCTTAGACCAAACTTCTCGTAAATTGGAATATTGATATGAGAAGAGCTTTCTAAATATAATAGGCTTCCATCTGGATCAATATGATTTGTGATCATATACTCAAACATAGCTCTAACGTTACCTTTGCCTCTAGCGGCAGGAGTGGAACCTAAATAAACTAATGTCCAAACATTATCACCATTTTCTTTATCAGTTGCTAAAATATCATGAGCTTCATCATGCAAAACTTTCATGAGTACATTAAAAATTCTTCTACGACCTTCAGCCCCAGCCATCCATGCTAATCTTGCAAACCCTGATCTCATCAAAGTTAAATAATCTTCAACATCACCATTTGGTCCTAACCAAACGGCAACTGTTTCAAAGGTATCTTTATTTTCATAATTATCACCTTTCACTCCAAGAACGAGCCCTTTTAATATATGAGAATAGACATACGCTTCGTACATTAATAAATCGCATCTTCTTTTAAGTTCGGGATCGGTATCTTCTAAATGACGTGAAACAAATCTAGCAACCCCATCATCCGGCCCAAATGATTCATATAATGTTCTTCCCGCTTTTTTGTAGTCTTTAAGCGTTAAAATTTCAATCTTAGGTTGATTTTTGTTTGGTTTGGTGGTAGGCATATTCTATTCTATTTTAATTTGCAACTGATTTTATACTTTGTATCGGGAACTCCTGGAAAAGAGAAAAGATGTCTTAACTAGTGTTGGAATTTCAATATATGTAATTTAGAGTAATGAACTTTATATAATAACTCCATTTGCTGGAGAAGTTTCTCTTGAATTTGGGAACAGCTTTTTTTACGTGCTAACTGTTAATCTGATCCGTTTTTGATAATAAAGTTGAATAGCTGAGCTGGGTTCTTCGCTTTAGCCTGAACATTCCTAAAATAGACATTTGAAGCGACAACAAACCGCGGTTCCTACTTACCCTGAACTTATACTGTTACGTTACTCTATGCTTTTTACCTTCCAAAATCTACTGAATTAAAGTTATTAAAAATTTTCCATTAGAATGTAATATACAGAAATAAAGAAGCGAAATAGATGAAATCGATACTAATATTAAAACTAAATGAGATAACGAAGAACAAGACAATTAAGTAAATACTGATTGAAGCTGAAATATAATAGGTTGATGAAAATGCTACATAAAGTGATAAATATAAATTAAAGAAGAGTGGTGAAGGTATTTAATTTATATTTGTGTAACTGATCAGTGCCTTTATATATGGAGAAAAAGAAAGTAAACGCAAAGCTTGGAATACTATATGAAACGTATTTTGGAATGACTGTGAGTAGTCAAAAACAACGTAATGGTAAAATATGATTAGATTGATATTTTAAATACAGGCACATGCAAAATATGGAAATCAATAAAATGGGTATATGCCTATATTTGAACTAGGGTATATTAGTGATTTATGACATCTTGAAAGTAAAACAAGAAAAGAAAAATTTCAACGTAAAGTTAGCATCAAATCTTCTACGCTTTTAGAACCACCTCTAGCATGGCCTGGAATGAAGAAGTCATCCTCTTGTTCACGAACGTCAAATAATTTCCAGAATTTCAAGTTTTCATCTGCTGCCAAGGTTGCCAAAGTTGTTCCATCTGGAGATAAACAACTATTTAAAACTCTTGATTCGTGTGCATTCATAATAACACCTGTTTTCTGTAATGTTGGATAACTGTAAACTGTAATATCATTATTTGGAAAACCATGAGTTGCAGAAATCTCATTTCCAATTCCCTGAGAATATCCCCATTTTAAAGAAGAAACCTGTGATTCCGTTTCAATGGTACTAACTCTGGCACCAGTTGTAGTGTTCCAGAAATGAATTTTACGGCATGATGAACCACCACCCGTTGCCAATAACGAAGTTTGTGTTGGACTCCAAGCTAAAGCCTTAACCGCTGCTGTATGAGCCGTTTTAGTGAACTGGGGAATTGAGGCCCTAGCATCCCAAATATTAACAATATTATCATTACCACCCGAGGCAAATTGAGTTCCATCAGTCCTCCATTCAATACCACAAACCTCAGCTACATGGTTATTTAAAGTGGCAGTTATATGATTTGCAACTCTGACATCATGATGAAATATTTGACCTGACCTTGAACCTGAAGTAATAATGTGATTATTCCAACTGTGTGCACTAACTCTTGAATCATGTCCCGTCATTGTTCTTAACTTTTCGTTGATTTCATAATTCCAAATTTCAACAGAACCATTGTCCAAACCAACAGATAAATAAACACCATCTTGAGACCACCTAATTGAAGTAACTATAGACTCACATTCAGCAGCTAGATTAACTGAACCTGTTGAAGCATTCCAACAATAAACAGCATTTTCTAAAGCAATAGCTAAAACGTTCTCTGAGGACCAACTTAATAAATTCAGATAGAAATCATCAATTAATCCAGGAGCATCAAGGACTTTTTCAGGGCATGTTGGAATTTTCTTTAGTCTCGCCTGGGCAGCGGAAGCTGAAATAGTTGGCTTACTTTTAAATTGATTGGCTTTTAATTTTGCAATCTTCTTAGACTCTGGAGCTGCGGGTTGAAATTGTAAGATTCTTTCACCAACTTCTAGGCCACAAGCTTCGGCAACAGTATTCTTATAAATTTTGGAAGTTTGAGATTCAATGTGGTCATAAGGTAAATCACAAGTTAATGGAACCTTCTCTTCTAAAGTTAGTTTACCAGAAGTGGTCTGTCTTGATGGAATAAATCTATCCAACATTTCATTTGTATTAGTACGACGTAACTTCTTTGGTGAGCCTAGAGACTCTTCTGATTTGTTTCTTGAATGCGATCTCTCCATATTCAAACTGACTCTTTTTGAAGACATTGACCAATCAGATGAAACAACATTAAAATTTGGGGATATCACTTTTTGAGTATCAATTATTGAGGTTCTACTGTTGCTCATTAGATTGGGACTCATGCTGCCAAATACTGTTCTGTGTCTTGGTGTTGTGTAAGAAGGTGTTCTTCTAATTGGGCTATGATTTGTCATGGTGAAGTAGTAGATGAATTACTTTAGAAAGTTCCAAATTTATATGTTTTATAGTTGTAATAACTGAAAATGCTATATATCTATGGATAAATGTCCTATATGGCTGTTGTTAGTCTCGTTATAATTTGAAAGGTTTTCGTAGTAGGGCGCTTATAGGATAAGAGTGTCTTTGTGATGGTTTCCAAAGGAGAAATAGCCTATATGAGCTAGTTTTGAGGTAAAGACTAGTGAAAGATTTTAGAACCTTTGCCTAATTGATGAAGTAATATGCTTAGATTTGAGAACAACCTAGACACAAAATAAGAAAAGTTCTTAAAGGGCAGTCAGAGACATACTGGAACAGGAACAAGAATTCGTTAATTGCAGTTGTTTACTCTCTTCCCAAAGAGGTAAATTGCCGCATGAATATGAAGTCGACGAGTCTACATGTACAGGTCGATTTTTTCAATAGAAAAACAAACAGTGTAAGGATGTTTTGATAAATAGTTACCCGGCTGACATTGAGCAGAAGCACTATTTCAACTCTGTAATGCAAAACAAGCCAGATCATCAGTTGCAGCGTGAACAGTTTCTAGCTTTGCAAGGACATCGTCATTCTTCAGATCTCATCCATTAAGAAATAATTCAGAGCCATATCTAGAACAATTAATTGTTTAGCTTGATATCTCCTGTTTTTTTAATACCTACCCAACTTACATCAAAAGAGACACGATCCTATCAAGTGTGATTTAAACATCATGTCCACTTTAACTTATAAAAAGTTTGAAGATGTGGAGTCATCTGGTCAACTGCCTGACAAGATGACTGTCTTTCAATCCTGTCAACAGGCTTTTAATGCCAGTCCTATACAAGCCAAAAGATGTCGTTTATTATTGTCAAGATTGCTGAGATTGTTATATGCTGGTGAAACTTTCCCAAGAGTTGAAGCAACTAAATTGTTTTTCTCTGTATCAAAGCTATTCCATCATGAAGATGCATCTCTACGTCAATTAGTATACCTAGCAATCAAAGAACTTTCTTCGATTTCCGATGATATTTTGATGGCCACTGCTTCAATTATGAAGGATATTCAAAATGGTGAAATTATTTATAAACCAAATGCTGTTAGAACTTTAGCTAGAGTTTTAGATGGTTCCACCATTCCATCTGCCGAAAGATTAATGAAAAATTGTGTCGTTGATAGAAATCAAAGCGTGTCATCTGCTGCTTTAGTTTCTTCCTATCATTTATTACCGGCTGCCAAAGACGTTGTTAAAAGATGGACCAATGAAACTCATGAAGCCATTAGTGCTACCAAAACCATTCCACAATCACAATATTCAACTCATGAGTTTTATGGAAATTATGGCCACTTGCCATCATGCACCTATGCCTATCAATATCATGCTTTAGGTTTATTATACCTACTGAGAAATCACGATAAAATGGCCTTAATGAAAATGATTCAACAATTAAATGATCAAAAACCTTTAATGAACTCATTTGCCGTTTTACAATTGATCAGATTCGTTGGTAAGTTAATTGAAGAAGATGGTGATTTAATGAATAGTTTGTGGCCTTTATTCCAAAATTGGTTAGGTAATAAGTCTGATATGGTTGAATTAGAAGCCGCTAAGGCCATTTTGTCATTAACTAGATCTTCCCCTACTCATCATATGGCTGCTATTTCTACTTTGAAATCTTTACTATCTGTTCCAAGAACTGTCACTAGATTTGCTGCAGTCAGATTACTGAACAAGATTGCAATGAAAGATCCAGAAAAGATTAGAGTTTGTAATGATGAATTGGAAAGCATGATCAATGATTCAAATAGATCAATTGCAACTTATGCTATCACTACTCTATTGAAAACTGGTAGTATTGAAAACGTTGATAGGCTAGTTAAAACTATCTCTAACTTTATGGATGATATCTCAGATGAATTTAAAATTATTGTTATCGAAGCAATTGGTACTTTATCTTTGAAATTCCCAGAAAAATACAAATCCATGTTAGAATTCTTAAATGATTTATTAGGCGAAGAAGGTGGTGCTCCAATCAAGACAGCTATTGTTGATGCTATCTTAGATATTGTTAAGTTTATTCCTGATTCAAGAGATTTTGCTTTAAATATGTTATGTGAATTTATTGAAGATTGTGAATATACCAACTTAGCTACCAAAGTGATATTTATTTTGGGTGAACAGGGCCCCAGCACTTCTAACCCAAGTTTATATGTTAGACACATATACAACAGGGTTGTTTTAGAAAATTCAATTGTTAGATGTGCTGCTGTAAGTGCATTATCTAAATTTGCCTTAATCAATGATCAATCATTGACTAGCAGTATTAAGATCTTATTAAAAAGATGTTTACAAGATGTTGATGATGAAGTTAGGGATAGAGCTGCTCTAGCATTAAGATTTTTGTCTTCTAAAGATAAAGAACAAGCTAAATCTTATGTTGACCCACAATTCGGATACTGGTTAGCTGATTTGGAAAAACAATTAACTATGTATGTTAATAATCAAGAAAAGGCTTCTTTCGATACTGCATTTGATATTTCTGTTGTCACAGCTGTTACTTCTGAACAATTAATGAGTGAAGAGTATAAATTAAAGAAATCTGCATTTGATGAGCCAATTGGAAAGTCCAGTTCTGATGATGAGGGTGACTCTAAACCTGAAGAAAAAGTTAGTGAAGCTACTAAACAAGCTTTGTTACAACAAAAATATGCAGATGAACTGTCTACTATTCCAGAAATTGCTGCTTATGGTTCATTATTGCACTCCTCCACTCCTTCTGAATTGACTGATAAAGATTCTGAATTCGTTGTTACTGCCATTAAACATATTTTCCAAGGTCATTTGGTTGTTCAATACAACATTCAGAATACATTACCTAGTGCTCAATTAGAGGATGTTTCCATAGTTGTCGAACCAGAAACTGAGGAATATTCTGAAGAATTCATTGTTCCAATTGATATTTTAAAACCTACTACTACTGGTTCAATCTATGTTTCCTTTACTAGACCAGACGATATCGAAGTTGGCACATTTGAGAACAATTTGACATTCACAACAAGAGATGTTGATAAGAATACAGGTGAACCATTCGATGATGAAGAAGGTTTCCCAGATGAATACTCCACAGAACCATTAGCTATTGTTCCAGGCGATTTCATTGTTCCACAATTTACAGCTAACTTCACTAAAGCTTGGGATGAATTGGACTCTGAAAACACTGCTGTTTATAACTTAGGTGATTCTTCGTCCGTTGATTTGCAAGATACAGTTAATGGTTTAGTTAAAGCATTAAGTATGATGCCATTAGAGTCCACTAACTTAGTTGCATCAAGTGCTAATCACACACTAAAATTATTCGGTAAGACTATTCAAGGAGATAAAGTTGCATGTTTGGTAAAACTGGCTTCTAGTTCGAGGGGTGTTATGATGAAATGTCAGTGTAGATCTACTAATGCTGCATTAAGTGAAATAATTGTTAATAATATAGAGTAATTATGAACTTTCACTTGTATCCATAAATACTGGACCTTTTCAATATTGCTATTTCTCTGTATAATTTTTTCTATTCGTATTTTTTTTTGTTTTGTCCTATTGTTTTGTTTCCTCATTCATTTAAAATAAAATACATTAATGTTTTTGTATAAGATAAAGAATTGACACTAAATTTAGATAAAATAGAGTAGTAATGATTAAATTGATACAATGATATACAGGTAAAATAAAAACTTCTATAGAAAAAATTCAAAAAAAAATCATATTCCGATCAACTAACTTAACTTTAAACCAGTGAAAAAAGTGCCTATATACAAGAACTGGAACAATCAACAGTAAATGAAAATCGGTAAATAAATTTCTCTAGTAGATAAATGTACCAAAAAAAGTAAACATGTTAGTATAACTAACATGAAAATGAAACCCCGAACTGACTATACCTTTAATAATAGAATATTTCAGTGTTCAGCTACATAATTAGATTTCAAAGCCAAAACTCTTCATGCATGTTTTATATGAAGTAATCATATCTTTACACTTCGGAGAATCGGTTCCATGGAACAGAATACATTCATCTCTTTCTGCTTTTTCAGTTTTGCAAACACAGCATGGCTTCGGTTTGGCTATATCACAAGCTGCAAACAAAGTTGCTCATAGTTAGTAAAACACATTCAAATAGGCTAGAGATTACATTAATATGCAACTATGTATATCTAAAAATGATGCATACAATCGTTCTTCTTATCTTGTTCTGGCATTTTGTGATTTTATATGGTTGGTTGGAGAATATAAGCAAAGTGAAGTATTTGTGATGATTAAGTGAAAAATACTTTAGTAAGATGTTTATAAATCCATTTCATTTGGCGCGATCGGAAAGTAGAAGAAGTCTGTGGCTGTGGCTGTGGCCGACTTGGAGCGGCGTAGTTTAACGTGGGTTATAAATTATCTTACTTCTGACTTCATAAGTTATTTGTACCCATTCATCCTAGTAGAAACAAATTTTAACCCTACAAATTTGTTATTATACGATAATCAATTAGAATTTTATAAATACTAGGAGAGTGAAATAAATGATTAAAAACTATATATTCTTCCACCAGATTTTTCCTCCTGTTTACAATTGTCTTTATATATATTGCACTATCAACACTTTTAATTTGTGAAATTGATGGTAATTGATCTTTAAATCTTAATAAAGACACTCAATATTATAAAAATAATACTTATTTCTAACTGTTATCATAACCTCTAACATAGAATCCTCATCCTTTGAAGTTGGCTTATACAAAAAATCCTTCCTAATCAATCACTCGCTGACCGCCGCACTCACAAATTCGAAGCTGAGCTATCTGAATTTGGTGAATCATGATTAAAAATATCAACGGCAAGTTCAGCTTAGCGATTATTCTGACAATTGTAAAGTTACTCTCATTCATTTCAACGGGTGTTCACATTTCTTAATTTCATTTATATAATCCATTAAAAGTATAAATGCCTGATTTAGCTACTCCGGATCCAGACAAATGCCAACTACTTGGGCCATTTGCCTTATTTATTCAAGGCATTATGGGTTTACTAGCTATCTCTTCATTAGTTTGGAAAAGATCGAATGAGTTTCCACACAGGAGACCATGGAAAATTTGGTTCTTTGATGTTTCAAAACAAGTGTTAGGTGCTATAGGTATTCATTGCCTTAACGTATTCCTTAGTATAGTAGGTGGCAATTCTGATAAATTTTTTACAGTAGATACTACAGTTGGTAAGCAGAATGACAATGAAGCTACTTGTGAAAATTGCGATAATCCATGCAATTATTACTTTTTGAACATATTATTTGATACTACTATTGGTATACCTATTTTATGGGGGGCTTTATATTGCATTTTTGGGTTGGCTAGAAAATCCAATATGGAAGGTATTGAAAGTGGTCAATATGGTACTCCTCCTAAACACTCTTATTACTTCAAACAATTAGGTTTCTACTTTCTCGGTTTACTTTGCATGAAAATTATTGTTGCTTTAGTGTTGCTTTTATGTCCATTTTTGATTTCATTTGCAAGTTGGGTTTTAAGCTGGTCAGATGGCATTCCTACTGTTCAGGTTTTCTTCGTTGTTTTGATATTCCCGTTGATTATGAACACAATTCAATACTACCTGATTGATAACATAATCCAAAGTCCTGAATATCACGCTTCGAACAAGTTCATAAGTAAAATGGATGAACAAGTTACTGAAAGCTGTGATGTCGAGGAAGAGCAAAGATTAGTTCACGGTATGTTAGGACAACACGAGCCTGAGCCTAGTCAAGTAGAAGGTGAGGTTATCGCACCTCTCAAAGTCAGTCCTCTTTAATACCTGTTCTATACCTGTATATTCTCTTTTCTACGTTTGCAAATTTACAAGTTTATAACCTCTTTCGTCCTGATATTTTAGATAGGTCTTTACAGTGTAGAGTTTTCATATGAGGTGACAATTAACATCTTTGCACCTTATAAATGTCGTCGACCACGCCAATCGTGTCTCGACTTCACATGGGCACTAAGTGCATGCATGATAAGAGTTATGCATTTCAGGGAGTTAGGTAAAGCCTGTTCTTTTTGTTTTGATTCTTCAACAACTAGTTTTCAACTGCATTGAACTCAGCTCTACATCAGAATAGGGTAAGGATGACTTTTGGAGCAGAAAATTACTTATTATCAGAAAAACTAGGGGAGATATTCACTTCTTCACAAGAACAAGCAACATTGTCTACTGCAAAGCAATCACACAAGAAGCTAAAACTGTTTGCCATTGGTAGTATCCTTTACTTTTTCCTGATCATCTCTACTATCAAGCCATTAACAAACTCATTTGATATCTTTAACCTTTCAAAAGATTATCAGCAACCGGCTAGTGGAATCTTTCCTTCCGGGAAGAAGAATATTATTATGATGGTTACCGATGGTACTGGCCCAGCTTCTATTAACATGGCTAGATACTTCAAACAGCATAGAGACAACCTAGATTACACTGATATTCTAGAATTGGATAAGTATATGATTGGTAGTTCAAGAACTAGAAGTAACTCATCCTTAATTACTGATTCTGCGGCTGGTGCAACAGTTTTTTCTTGTGGTTTAAAGTCTTATAATGGTGCTATTGCAGTTGACCCATTTAAGAATCCATGTGGTACTATTTTAGAAGCTTTAAAATTACAAGGTTATAAAACTGGATTAGTTGTTACTACTTCTTTAACTGATGCCACACCAGCTGCTTTTAATTCTCATGTTGATTATAGATATATGCAGTCTTTAATTGCCTCCCAACAATTAGGTTTTAATACTACTTTAGGTTTAGTCACTGACTTGATGATTGGTGGTGGAAGATGTTTCTACTTACCAGGCAGTGATCCACGTGGCTGTAGAGAGGATGAATTCAACATGGTCGAAGAAGCTAAGAACTTGGGTTTCAATGTGGCTTTGAACAGAGAAGAATTCGATCAATTTAAATTAGGTAAGAATGCTACTTTGCCATTATTATCTTTGTTAGCTCACTATAATATTCCATATGATATAGATAGAAACCCAAAGATCTATCCATCTTTGGAAGAGGAAGTTATCACTGCTCTAACCGTTTTATCTGAGGCTACGAAGGATTCAGAGGAAGGATTTTTCTTATTGATCGAAGGTTCAAGAATTGATCATGCTGGCCATCAAAATGATCCTGCAGCCCAAGTTAGAGAAGTTCTTGCCTATGATAAGGCATTTAAAGCTGTCATTGATTTTGTTGATTCCACTGATGTGGAAACCTTTGTTATTTCAACTTCAGACCATGAAACTGGTGGATTAGCTGTTGGCAGACAGATTTCTCCTGAGTATCCAGAATATTTATGGGAGCCAAGCGTTTTACTAAATGCTACTAAATCGGGGGAATACTTAAAGCATAAGCTTTCCAGTTACAAAGCTGAATCTAAAGAAAGTTTGTATAAATTCATCGAAACGGAAATTGTTCAAAGTGATTTAGGTATTACAGATGCTACACCCGAAGAGATTAAAAGAATTATTGCATCAAGTGAGAATCCTTCGGATGTTTTAAATGATATGGTTTCGGTTAGAGCTCAAGTAGGTTGGTCTACTCATGGCCATACTGCAGTTGATGTTAATATTTATGCTCACTCCAACACAGAACGCGGAATGAAACTGTTATATAAGCACATGAGAGGTAATCTTGAAAATACTGATATTGGTAAATTCTGGGAAGCTATTACTGGTTCCGACTATAGTAAAGTTACTGAGCTATTAAAGGGTACTGTTCACCATTCTGTTAATGCTGCTAATATAGATACTTCTGCGGCTGGAGAATTACAGCAGGGTTTCGTTACTCATAATTATCAAGATCCTGAATATGAATTATTTAAAAAGAAGCTTGCTGAGTTCCATGAGTACAATAAAGGCCTATCATAATATTATATTTATGTTGGATGAAAGTTTTTTTTAGCTTTTTTGAATTTAAATACATGTATAAATTTTGTAGTAGAGATTGCTTCTTTTTTTTTATTATTATTTATTTGATACTAAATAACTTATTAAACTTTATTGAAACACAACTAGATATGGCTTGAGACTTTTGATTATCGAAAAGCTTCAAGTTAGTATCCAAGTTAGGGCTGGGGTGGCAGTGCGCGCGCCACATAAATAATGTTTCGTGTTGTTTGCTTTTGTTATAATTTAGTCTTCAAATTATTTATTGCATGTGTTTGAGATAACAATTCACTACAACTCAGAATCGCTCAACTAACAGTACTCATATCTGATACCGGTCATTGCTTATTTAGTTAATTAAATGTTAGAAGAAGATAATAGTGTGGTTAGAAATACAGGAAAAGAAAACGAGTCACCCCTCGCAGAAAAGCTGATACCAACACTTGATCAGATGAAACTATCACCAAGTCCTATAATTAGTAAAAAAAGTGTTAAAGTATCTCCTCTTAAAGATTTGAAAACTGAAGCAGATATTTATACTGTTAATACTAATGATTGTATTCCTCCTCCAACTACAGGTAAAGCTGAAAACAAGTATATGTTAAATCTAGATTTCAATTCTCCCGCTAAACCTGAAAAGAAAAAGACTGATGAAGAACAAATTAGCAATCCTGCTGTTCAATCCTGGATGCCAGATATTTTACTAGATGAAAGTTGGCCTGAATTATCTACTGATACTATTCAGCATACTCAACAGCAACATGGTACGAATGACAACCCATATTTAACTTTAGGTAGTTCCAATACCGGAGGTAATACAATGATCAAAAATGACTATTCAATTGCTAGAGAAGGCGCAGCCTGGAAGAAGTATCAATCTGAAAACTTTAGAAAGCAGCTTAAAAGAAAAGAGCTCAATTGGCAACCTCCTAATGATACCCAAGAATACATACCCGATACCTTTGCTAATAAAGTAAGACACGTTAATCCAAGTGCTGATTCTTTAGTTCCAAGTTCCCCTTTAAAATTGTTTGGTGGTGCAGATACATATACTAAAGATAGAATGAAGAATATATTGAATATAATACATGATGGTTCTGTTGCATTACAGAATCAATATAGTAGAATTGGAACCCAAAGAACCATTTCATCTGACCATGAAGATGATAAAATTAATAATATTCTCACTAATTCAGATGCTATTTATGATGGTTTGATCAAGAAGACACCAAGATTGGTCTCTAATAAATATGATAGTAACACTTCAATTACATATTCTGCTAGTGATTATACTTCCGATGCAGACGAACTTGGAACATTAAAATCATCTGGTGTTGCTGTTACTGCTGGCTCTGGTAAATCTCGTAAAGTTTCAAATACATCCAACAATAGTATCAATATGTCAACAGCCAATCAATACATGAAAAATGGTGATCATTTGTTTGATGGTTTGAAGAGGAAACTAGGAAACGCTATACCAAAGCCAATAAACGAATATTCAGATTACACTTCTGACGAAGATGAATTAAGTCCTACTTCTGCTCTTGAAAGAACTAGTGAAACAGATTTTGATATGATTGCACAAGATGAGATTAACACCGAACTAACAGCATCTTTGGATATTTTACGGCAACAGTTTAACTTGAGTACTATTAAAAAAGGAGATATAGGCATTGCTGTTTCTGCCCCAAGAATTAGAAGTACAAATGACTTTTCTCCAGAACGTGGTGCTTCAAACACGAACATAAACATTTATAAAGAAAATGAAAAGACAAATGATGAATCAGAGATGATGATGAATAGAAAAGCAAGAGGTATCAATTTCATCCCGGCTGATAACTACAAGGACAAGATTTATGATAAATATCAAAAGAAATTCATAAGCAAAGCAGAGTATCAAAAACGTTACTACAACAAGCCATTGGAAGCAGAAACCGATAACGATAATACTATAGATGTATTTTCAAATTTAACTGATACGAATATAATGCCTGATAACACTACTAGTATTTTAAAAAAAGGACAAAACTTGAATAACAAGAAACCACAGGAAGTTTCCTTTGCCCTTCCTAATGCTACGTCTACAGAAACTGAAGAAGAAAATAGTGACTCATCAAATTTGAGCAGAGATATAACTAAAGAAATGTCGTTTTCACAATCCAATGGTGCATTAGTGTCTGCTATAACAGAATCATATCCACTTGAAAATTGGGATAAAACTGAGAGACTAGATATATGTGGAAAAAGACTTGATAAACTACGTGGTTTGGACAAGTTCACACCTAATGTTTGGGTTATTAATGCTTCTGATAATCAAATAGCTCATGTTTCTGGTGTTCCAAAGACTATTCAAATTTTAAATTTAAACCACAATAAATTCAATTCTTTATCGTTGTTTAAAAGGGTGCCAATTTTACAAGTTTTAGATTTAGATAATAACAATTTAGAAAACCTTAACTGTTTGGCTGGACTAAAGAATTTGACTAGACTAAGCTTGATTTCTAATTCTCTTACGAGTCTAACTGGTTTAAAAAATTTAAGAATGTTAAGATATTTAAATGTTTCAAATAACAGATTGAAAGGTAAACTTGATTTTTCTCAATTCGACCTATGGCTATTGGAGGATCTTCTCGTTAACGGCAACAAATTAAATTCAATTGTAGGATTAGAATACTTACCAGATTTAATTTACTTATCTGCTGATCAAAATGTTTTAACAAGAATAAAGTGCCAAGATACTAAACATATTAACTTGAAAAAGATATCAATAGTAATGAATAATTTCAAATCTTTAGATCTTACAAATTTTCCAAAATTAAAAGAATTACGTGCAGATAAGAACCAACTGGAAGAAATCATCGGTTTAAATGAAGACTTAGAGAAAGTTTCATTAAAGTATCAAACCAAAAGTGATTCTTCCAGATCAATCATTAGGCACAGCTCCAAATCTTCTAAACTCAGAAAGCTAGCACTAACCGGCGGGCTGTTGGATTTAAGTTCTTTATATTTGAAATCTTATTCTTTCTCTAGTGTGACTCAGCTTGTGTTATGTGCTATGAATCTTGAATTATTACCTTCTAATTTCAGTTCAATTTTTCCAATGCTATTAGACCTTAATTTGAACTTCAACAAATTAACATCATTAGAAGGCTTGCGAGGATTAAGTTATTTGCGTCAATTGAAAGTTCTTAGTAACAACATTAAGTCTGTAGATTCGATAGTTGAATACACAGAATCAAGCAGAAATTCTTTGAGACTATTAGATATGAGAGTGAACCCTTTGACAAAATCGATTTATCCATATGTTTTTTATGACTCTAATAAAAAAGAGGACGGTATCAATGTCGATGATGATAATGATGATGATGATGAATTTGATGAAGCTACCACTTTAAACTTAAAGGATTATGAAGATATTGAAGCATTTTCTATTGAATATACTAAGCTTTATTCTGAACAAGGTTTGGATTCCTGGAAGAAGAAGAATGGAACCTTACTTCAAGCTAATGCTGATTCTGAGGAATTTGTTAAGACGAAGAAGAAGTATGAAATGAAAATGATAGTTTGGTTCAAGAAACTTGTATATTTAGATGGATTGAGAATTGATAAAGGAAGAAGAAACTTTGAACAAAGAACATTACTGAATAGAAAAACTTGATGGTCGGGTTTATCTGTTTTTGTTAGATAATATAATTAGTGATTGTTTAATTATATATTATGTGTACTTTAACTATAATGAATTACTTTATTTCCAGCCAAAGCAGGGCCTTTCTGCGACATGAAGATATGTAATTATAAAGAATTGGTTAGAACTAGTTGTACATCTGTTGAATTTCTTAAAATGTGACTTTTGACAGTCAAAAGGTCGCAATAAAGTCGACTGCTCTAATATTTTGGGGTCGATTGACTTTCATAGAAATTATGAGCCCTGTTCGGGATTTGGTCTTAAATTTTTGATTTATATAAGTGAGTATACAAAACTCTTTAAATTAAGTTGAGTAGCCTTGCTCCAAAAAAAAGGTCAAAATAACTTGTAATTATACAGCAAAATGGCCGGTTATTATCCATGGTATACAAGAGCAACTGATATTGCTCATAGATTAACCGTTTTAAGTTTAGTAGGTTTCACTGCCTACATGACTATTGGTGTTGGAAGAACATTATATGTTACAGGTAAAGAAAATGAAGAAAGATTAAAAAGACAAAAGGAATTACAAGCACAACAAGCGGCTTTTGAAGCAGAACAACAACAGAAGCAGTAGAGAAAGTTCTATATTTTCTGAATTTATTTACTAAGGAGTTTGATGGTAATACAAATGCACGCTTTTTTTTGCTTCATCTTAACAGTTTCACTTGTACATATTTTAATTATTTATTAAACGAGAAGTCATTGTTTTTACATACATTGTATATTGCAATAATCGTCCTATATATTAGTCAGACTTTAATCTACATGGTTTCCTATCAGACATTTGTGTAATACACACATTGGCATATCTAGTTGGTTTTATTTTTTTTTGATGAAGACTTTTCAGTTGCAGGTTCGTTTTCATCATGTGATCTTTTTTTAGATTTTTTCTTCCTCTTCTTTTGTAGCTTCAATGAATGTGTCAGTTCCAAATCTTGTAACTCTGTTAGTCTCCTATCCTGTAATGTTCTTATCACCTCGGCATTGGAGTTTAAACCACCACCTATAATGATAACGTCTCTAGAATTGAACGGTTTATTACAAATTGGGCATTCGATTTCAATGGCCTGTTTAGGTTTATTACCATTTTTCAATTTTATCAATTCATCTAAGGTATGTTTATCCATACAGCATCCACATGGAACTATATAGCACAACTCAAACTTAATAAAGTCATCTGTGCCCTCAGTTTTCAAGTTTATAGTAAGACCACTAATTGGACAAGTTATTTGTTGTATTTTCTCATCATAATTTATATGTATTTCAACAATATCACTCAAAGATTTAATATGTTTGAATTCTTCTATTCTATTATCTTTATCTAATAAATATTCCAATACGGCTTCCTTATTAAATAGCTGGCCTTTATAATCAGATACTATTGGGGTCGTAAGCCTTTTATTTGAAATTTTGCAAAATTTAAGAGAACTTTTGAATTTGGAGCTAGATAATTCTTTAGAACTTGTGTCGTAAGTAATTTTACTTATATTTCGTGAATTGAAGTTTAAGATTTCTCTTCTGGATGGAATAGACCCTCCGTCGTTCTTTCAAGCTTGATGTTAGTATTATCATTAGAGAATAGATTTGCGTAGTGAAAAATAGCATAATACATACACCCATTTTTTATGATTTAATAAGAATATATGTATTAGTCTGAATATAGGTGTATGGATTGTGAAGTTATTCAAATCTGTTCAAGAAATTCACTATATATTCTAATGAAGATAATTAATAATAGTCGTGGACCAACTAAACTTACCAAACTAAAAAAATACTGTTGTAATAACTGACCAATTAGAGTATTTGAAACAACGTGAATATCATGTGATATAATTTTTACAATCGTTTTCGAGCGCTTTATATTGCTCAAATTAGGCAACAGAATTTATCAAGTAACTGATCTGCTAAGCATGAGCCGCAAATCAAAATTAGCGAAAAAGACTAAGATAGGAGGAACTATGAAATAATTATTAAATCCAAGAATATAGGCGGCTCAAGGTAAAAAAAAGCGATATCTCATTAGTCTTAAAAAGTTTCACTTTCAAACGATTTCTATACGTATCATAATAAAGCTTCACAGTAAATAATCACAACAGAGAAACATTAACAAAAAATATTCTAGATCCTATGACAATGAGTTTTGGAAATGACTACGGGGCAACTGATAGCATTGCTACTAATAGTGAAATACCAAGACCTCAAGAGGCTCAAAGCTCTCCTAGAGCATATATACCAACACCTAGAGATTGTTGTAACAATGATTTAAGATTCATGAGTGTCGTTGGTCCTGGGAGTTTTGAAAGAAGAAGAAGCTCAGTTATCGGTGGCCCCAATTTAAGCAAGAGAGTTGATTCGTTAAGAAGCATGAGACCTTTCAAATTAATTGGTAATATGACCAGTTTAGCTGATTGGCCTAGGTATTTAAAGACAGAAGCTGTAATTAAAAAGATGGAGAATAGTGATGCACAAATATATTATAAGAACCAAAATGAGTTTATTTCAAGATATAATGCAGTTGATAATTTGTTAGACTCGGGAATTCAGCTATCAATGATCGAAAGATACGGAAAAAATGACTCAGTTATTTCAGACGAACTACAAGGTACGCCAGCTGATATAGATATCGAAGCTGGTAGAGCTTTAGGCTATTCAGATTCCATGGATAGTAAAATTGTTGGGACGGCTATTAATGTTAATTTCATGGTTAACATATTTTTACTTATCGGTAAAATCATTGTCACAATAATGACTGGATCGATGTCCATTATTGCTTCTCTAGTGGATTCCATTTTAGACTTGCTGTCCAGTTTCATCATCATTTTGGCTAATAAACACGCTTCTATGAAATCATGGATGTTTCCCATCGGTAGAAAAAGGCTTGAGCCATTGGGTGTTTTGATTTTCTCAATCATCATCATCATTTCCTTCTCTCAAATTTTAATCGAATCGGTTAGCGAACTATTACATTCTGACCATCAAATTGTAAATTTGTCTCAAATGGCGGGTTTAATCATGATTATTACTATTGTTACAAAAGTTTTCTGTTACATATTTTGTAAAAATGTTAATAATTCTTCTGTTCAAGCTTTAGCTGAAGATGCAAAAACTGATGTGATTTTCAATTTCTTTTCTGTAATATTTCCTGTTGTTGGTTCGTTAATTGGTGTTTGGTGGTTAGATACATTAGGTGCCTCTGTTTTATCTATTTACGTGATTTTACAATGGTCTGAGGTAGCATTTGAGCATATTAATAATTTAAGTGGAGCAAGCGCGTCAAGAGAAGAATATCAAGAAGTGTTATATATAATTGTAAGATTCAGTGATAATATCAGCAAAATTAAAAATTTCCGTACTTATCATGTTGGTGATTTAATTAATGTTGAAGTGGACATTGTTCTGGTTAATCCTGAACTATCAATGAAGGATTGCCATGATCTCGGAGAATCTCTACAATATGCTATTGAAACTCTTCCTTTCGTTGAGAGATGTTTTGTTCATCTTGATTATAAAGTCGTTAACTTTTTAGGACATATTAACAGATAAGATCTTTATCAATTTACATAAGTAATTTATTAATTATATTATTCCCAAAGAATTTGTTGATGGATCACGATCCATAAACATCACACACTAGTTATATTTTCTATAATACAAATGATATACAAAAACAAAAATCGGAAAATGAAACAATATAAAAATATTTAGAAAAATATATAATAAAAATATTAAATTATTAAAAGAGTGAAAGAAAATACACTTAAAGTTTTATATCATAAACTAATTAAAACATGACCAAACCTGGGTATTCATAAAATCTAACAGCAGCCCAGTTGACTAAATTCCCTTCCTTATCATCTCTTTCCCAAATATTTATCAATAGCTTTTCAAATTGGTCTATGTATGGGAATCTTAAAATTGTTTTAATTGTTCTTACTCTAGACAAAATAAAGTTTCTATCTTCTGCCTTAATTACAACTGATCCAGCCAGCACTAAAGCGAATAGTAACCCGGTTTGAACGTTAGAGCCTTCAGGTATTAATCTGATGGCTTTCAAAATTTTATCAAGGCACAATTGCGGCTTTATATCGGCTCTATTATAGCCATATCTAACCTGATGTAATCTTAGAAAAGATGCCCATTGTAGGGCTAAAGCATATTGAGTTTTAGTGGAATCATCGACATTTTCAAACAGAAATATATTTGGAACAGACCAATTTTGTAATCTTAATTCAATTTTCTCAGCCAAATCATTAAACTGACTTTCAAACTTAGGACCCTTTGTTCTATAACTTCTAATGCTAGCTAATGTAGAAATATTTCCCATAATTTTGAAAATCTCGCCAGCTATACCAAACCTAAATCCCAATGCTGCATCCAAGATTTCTGAAATCTCAATTTGTTCTTGCTTCAATAAAGAAGGCTTTAAAAAGTGGGAATTCAATAAATTTTCAATATTAAAATCTTCAGATTCAATCAACAAGAAAACTTCAGAACCCACAAAATCTTCAGGAGAATAAGAAAATTTATCATTTGTATCTGTATCTGTAGAAGTTCCTTCTTTTACATGTCTTTCTCTTTTCTCTATGTAAGGGGAAGTACATGTACTAATACTAGAAACTAAATCTAGGTAGCAAAATAATTGAACCACAATTAATTGTAAATTATTTTCTTCTTCATTCTTTAAAATGGCAGATATACCTCCCAATTCTTCCATTACACTATTTGCTTTTTCTAATAAAACAAACCAATCAAGGGAATCCCCAATTAGGACTTCAGAGATCACAACTAATAGTATACTTAATAAAATTATAATTTTAGGTATTTTGTCGGAATAACTGAAACCAACCAATTTCGATCTTGATCTGAAAAAATGATAATCTCTAAAACTAGAAGCGCCTGGTTGTTTTGTAGTGTTATATACTTCTTTTTCGTGAGATGAGTTGAATGATCGATGGGTAGCAGCGATAGCTAAGATCGGATCTCTGATCGTTCTATGAGAACATGCCAATGGAATAATGCAACGAAGGAAATTATCTGAATTATCATTGGAAAATAATACTGGAACCACTTGCCATATAAAGTATTTTAAGTAAAAATTTTCGACAGGTGATATCTGGTTAGACATATAGACTTGCGTTGTTAGTTTCTCACTTATTTCAGTTAAAGCTGTCCTTGATTTTTTTAAATCTACCCCATCTTGGGTTGATGTGTCAATGTAAGTATTCACAGGAGACTTTTCAATAGCGGTAGGAATTGAATTTTGGAGTTGATTTGTAAAGGATTTTGAAGGGTAAGGATTCATCAATAAACCAAATTTTGGACGTAATGAAGGTGTAGTTTGGGGCCCAACAGATACTGAACTTGAACCTGCATTTGGAGAAGACGGAACCTGACTTTCGAATTTAGTAGGGTTAGTGGTAGGTAAAGTATTATTGGGTGTTTGAATTGGTGAATTGGATGAGGATTCCTGTGAATCATTAAGTATCACTGTTGTGTTGTTATAATGACCATTTTGATACTTAGGAGTTGAGGCCATTGAAGGGAGAGATTCTGAAGCCTGAGAGACTCCACTGCATGTGATATTATTCTTTTTGCAAAATCTACAAGGCCAGGTTTCATTTTCACATCTTTTCTTTCTCCGTCTACAAGCAGTACATGCTGTAAAGTTAGAAATAGGTGTTACTTTTTTTTGTATCTTAGAAGGTGGATCACTGTAAGAGGTGACCTGGTTTGAACTTGGAGGACCGGAAATAGCACCAGATAAATGAGATACAATTGAAGTCGGTGGTTGAGATTTAGAAACGTTTGAAGTAGCAGGTAAACTATCGGGTACTGGTTGATGATACTGAAACTGAGGGAGTAGCTGTTGTGATTGATTGAACTGGGTTGTATATTGGTGTGAGTTTAATGGAGGAGGAGGAAAAACTGAATTTCCTCTAGCATTTACAGACAATTGATAAGGAGCTGGATGTGTAGGACCAGAGTTGGAAATTTGAATTGGAGGACAATGAGATGTCTGTAAGAAAGTGGTTGGAGATGGTGCCGAAGAGTGAGAAATTGGATCAGTATATCCAACATAATGATTCAAAGGTGATTGAGTGGGAACAATGTTACCATAATGTGTAATTTGCTGTTCATAATGGTTATGAATTGGTTGTTGTTGTTGTTGTTGTTGTTGTTGTTGTTGTTGTTGTTGTTGTTGATATGAAGGTTGATAGTAGTTAAGGTGATTGGGAACATCACCTTGTTTTTGAACATCAATTGACTGTGTTACTGGAGCAGTTGCAGATATATCTGTTGAAGGGATTCTTGCTTTACCCTTTGAAGGTCGACCGGTTTTCTTGATAGGTCTGTTGTAGACACAAGTTATGTTTTTGGATTTGCATCTAGTACAAGGATAATTGCCAGAGCAAGTCTGCTTAATCTCGTGACATCTGTCACAAGCTCTTTTTCTAGCCATTGTGTACGTGCTGTATAAAGAACCAGCATAGAACAACGGAAGTGGAAATGGAACTAGAAGTGAAAGTAGGATTAGAGACTGGAGAACAGGTTAAGCAGATCCAAGAAAAAAAATTCAAGGTCAGTTGATCATGAAACTAGTCTATCCAATCATTTAGAACAAGAACTAGCACAAACTAGTTCAATGAAGAATGAAAACAAAATTAATTAGGACTGCAATTACAAATAGAACACTTTTGGAAAACCTCTTCTTCGTAAGCCTCTGCGGTTCAGCTAGTTTATCGTCTGTCATTCTTAAACCCATCGGTCACTGGCTGTGCTCATGCATATGTAAACATATGCATGAGCACAGCCATCTTCTTACCTCGCGGCGCTAAAAATCAGCAGACACCGATAGAGCCGTAAGCCGCTATCATTTTCATATCTATCCGCCTCTAGCTTATATGGATTCTATTAATGTACTTGTAGTGAATCACGTTCTTTCTCTGAATTAAGGTTTCTACCATATTAATGGACTTTGTCGGTCCTTAGGTAAAATATTTAACTGTATTATTACTTCTTTGAGTATTTTGAAACTTAGTCAACTATTTATAGTTTGGAAGCAAGTTTGAAAAAAACCTCCTTTATTTGTATTTTTTAGTCTTCAAAACTAATTACAGACTCTTACTTAATAAGATACTGAATACATATGTTAACCAATACTCTAAGGTGGTAACTGAAATATATTGTATTTCTAAATTATGTTGTACAACAAGTAATTTCAAATGACTTAAATGTAAACAATTTAAGTTTGAAAAGAATTAAATAAATTCTTCTCTATAAAAAGCAAAAAGTTTAAAAAAAGCATCTAGCTATAAAATAACAATTATAAAATGGTTTAAAACATTTTTTTTCTAACAGATAGCAGAGGGCTATCATTTCCTTTAACACTTATTTTATCCCAATTATGAGCATCTAGGCATGCTTGTCTACTTAAAAGAACACCATGTTTTGCTCTTTTATGAAGTTTATTTTGATATTCTTTAGCACAATCTTTCCAAATCTTACTACCATTAATATTTTCTCTCATTAAACCTTCCAGCAATTTAACATCTACTATTCCATGGTTTCCAGCTTCACCCCTGTACATAACCATTGCATGAGCAGAATCCCCAGCTAACAATACCAATCCACCAAAATCATTCCATTCAGAATGATACCAATCAGCTATTGTAATTACCATCGTAAAGTTATCTTCGTTATCTAGTAATCTTTGTCTCAATATTTCTAAATGTTGATTCAAACCTTGTGTTCTTTTCTCTAAAGCAGTCCACTTTTCACCAGGAGTCTCAAATGGTTCAGAATCTTCTTGTTTCCAAGAAAAATTAACCTGACATTTGTATTTAAAAGTCCCGTTGTTTTGGGGAGTAGATAAAACTGAAAACCAAAAAAAAGTATTAGTCAAAGGAATAGTTCCTTGAAACAGTAGTGGATCAAATTTTTCAGCTATTAATTTATATTCAATTTTACTTAATTCAACAATACCTCCAATGAATCTAATTGGCAATTTTTGAACATCATAGTTAGTAGGATTTGTTAATTTGCGGGTGCATGAGCCACTACCTTCGCAATCTATCAATAATCCACCCTTGAAGACTTTCCCATTTGAACAAGTAACAATGACTCTCTCATTAATATCTTCAGCATCTTTATTAACTATAACAGACTTTGAATGATTGCCCCAATGTATATTAAGACCCTTAATTAATGTCTTTCTAATTTCTTCTCTTCTAACTCTGAGCCTTTTAGCGGGCGGAATTTTAACCAAATTTTCACCGGTATTAGCATTAATATATAAAAAGTTTCCAGAATCATTCAAATTAAAATCATCAATAACTTGACATCGGTAAATCTCTTTTTGAAGCAATGGAGATAACATTGATAGAAGATCATTCAATGCCCAATGTAAAGTAATACCCCATCCTTGACCCCTTGAAGTAACACTCTCGTCTTGTTCAAATATAATGAATGGAATAGAATTTTTTTTTAACATATGAGCTGTTATAAGTCCAATGAGCCCAGCTCCAGATATTAACACCGTACCATTTTTCCAATTAGTCTTCATTTCTGTGACTTGATAACAATCAAAGGACTAGATTCGAACTATTAATTTTTAACTGATGCAGCTCTTATTAAATTGGCAAAAACTGTCTTCGCATACATATATATATATATATAGGTCATTAATTCTTTGGAATTGGTGATTTCTGTCTTGAAAGATAAGATTTTTAAACTGTAAATAATAAAAAATCAATTTAAAAAAGAAAAACTGTTAGTCGATGGCCCCCAATTCAGGGCAAGTCAATATTTTTTTAATTAATAATGGAAATCTTTACAATTAGAAAAAATATTCTTTAAAAGATGAAATCAATTCACACCTGTTCTCAGATATGGAACTTTTAATAAGACGAGCTGACTTGAATATTTAAGCTCTCCAATGATAATTTTGGCGTTTAAAAATTAAGAGCCTCATGTATGGATAATTTGTCAGCTCGAATTGTATGCCTGCCATATTTACTGCTGCACTATAATTAACCCAATTAGGGCTATGAACCTGAAGGTTGCATTAATTTTTAATTTCTGGTGACCTTGGAATGTAGTTAATTACAAAGTGGTATTTCTGATGCATAGTGTCATTGGTGTCAATATATGGGTCAGGCAACTTCAACGCTTTCTCTTTAAAATATTTTAGGAGAGTTCTAATTGTTTTGAATAGAAGGGGGGCACAGTGTTTCAAATGCGTACATAGCCACTGATGCTGCCAATATCCGGACAAGTGTTTTTTTTCGAATGGATGAAGAATCAGGAGCCATTTTATATGAACTTTAAGAATATCGATCAAGAACAAGTTATTACTTTGCCGAAAAGTTTAATTGAAATAATTTAAAGTTAATCAGATTGCAGTATATTAAAATAGCAGTTCATTAGTTATAACATAACATTACTTTTGAAATCATTGCTTGAAAGAAACAATTTATCTCGTTTAATTTCGATTTTCAATCAGATACAGCAAGTCATCATTAATTAAACAATGCCACAAGAACATGAAGTAGTTAATTCAATTCACAAGTCGATGGAAGGTAAACTAGATCCGGAATTTGTCAAACTTTACAACACACATCTTTCAAACACACCGAACACACCAATTGATTTATTCTCACTTCGTAAGAATTATTCAACTGTTTATAGCAATGAGTCAGCACAAGCACCTGATATAAAAAACATTAAGGACATTCAGATTCCATCCTTTGATGGTACCAAGATAACGGTAAGAATATATAAGCCTAATGGCACAAAAGCAAATGAATTATTACCTGTTCACGTTGATTTTCATGGTGGTGGTTGGGGACTAGGTGATTTAAATACAGAAGCTCATATATTAAAGCACTATGTTGAAAAAGCCAGAATTGCTGTTGCTGATGTTGATTATAGGTTAATTCCTGAAACACCTTTCCCGGCTGCTTTAAAGGATTGTTTTGAAGCTGTTAAATATATTTATAGTAATGCAGAATCACTTGGTTTGAAGAAAAACTCCGTCTCAATTGGGGGTGTTTCAGCTGGTAGTAACATAGCTCTTGCTATTGATCATCTTTGTAAGGAAATTGGAATCAGGCTGGTCTTGGTTTGTGCAGGTACACCTCAAATATCAGATATTCAGCATCTTTCAACACCGGAAGAATCGCCCTATTTATCAATGAAGGAATTCGAATTCGCTCCTACTTTAAACTGGGCTCGTTTAAAGTGGTTTGATAATTTGAAATGGTCCTCTTATGCAAACTTTTCAAATGATGAAATGGAAGAAATTTTGAAAGAAATCGGTTGGTTTAGATCAATAATGGAGGCTCCCAATTGGAAAGGCTTAACAAAAACTCTTATATTCACAGCTGGTTGCGATCCAATGAGAGATGAAGGTGAAGCTTATGGGAAGTTATTAAAAAGAAATGGTAACGAAGTTATTTTCCACAGATTCCCTGGAGTTCCTCATTCCTTTACGCATATGGATAAGAACCTAACACAGGCTAAACTGTTCATTGATATGATATCAAAAGAATTGGCCTTAGCCCATAAAACAATTACATGTTAAATTAATATTTAGATATTCCAGTTTATTTTATAACTACATAGTCTACATCTCTCTATGATTGTGTTTTTTCTTACCCGCACCATCTACCACGCTAAACTATATCGATTTTATCTGTCATAACATATACGTAGTTAAATATATATATTAAAGATTTAGTATGGTAATGCATGGTGAGATCCAGTAACTCGCCGGATTAATTTAATGGCATCCAAATTTCTGGAACTACTTCTTTTATCAAAACTCATAAAAAAATATTTGGGATTTTGATAGCCCTAATTTTCTATAAATGAGTCTAATATAGTCTAATACGGCATATTCTTTGAAAGCTTTGGCTTGACTATGAAATAAATCTCTATTTGGAAATGGGTTTTCAGTTAACTGACCGTCATACATCTAGTTTCGGAAAAGAAATAAAATTATTTGTAAAAATCAGCACTATATTTTATGTCCTTATCATATTAGTAAATGTTTTAGATACTTGGAACATGGCAACTTAAAAAGAAATCCTTGAATTAGCTCATCATAGAGGGTTAAAATGGAAGCATAAAAGGGTGAGTATTTCCCTCACATTCCCTTATTTACATTTTTGATTTATAATATGACCAGTTCTCTTTATTAACTTAAGTTTAAATACACTAGATTTAAGAATTGTTAAGAAGATGTTTTCCATTAAGTTATACAGTTGGTGTTAATACCATAGAACCTACTATCGCTTATCGTGCTTGAAAATTCATTTACGCAAGAAGGCCCCATTTTAATATATCAGTTATTTGTTCTCCAATTGTGTATGGGCCTCTTATTTGAACCAAGCTCTTAAACTCAATGGATGAATTTGAATTTCATTAATTCTACTATATGGAAACTAACTAAGCTTGGTTCAGATGCAGATGTTCCAATTACTAAAGGTCCAGTTTACGTTGATGTTAGAGATTCAGCCAAAGCTCATTACAAAGATTTAATCATTCCAGAAACAATTGATCGAAGATTTATAGTTAGTGCTGGTGATTCCTGTAATCAAGAAATTTGTGATGAACTGAAAAAGTATCTTCTCCATGAAACGTCTAAAAGGGTCCCAATAGGTAACCCTAGATCAAGAATTTCAGGCACACATTTTACAACTTCTTTATTTAGTTTCACAATTTATTAAAAGATGCCCTGTTATTTTGTACAAATGCTTGATGTGCGTTCGTTGGTAATTATTCAATGTTGTAACATTAGGTTCAAAAAGATAGTTTCGGTAAGATCAACGATGAATATTAAAGCTTCGAACTTAACACGAGTAAAAACATGAAATCAGGATTTATCCGGTTAATACAACCACACCGACATCGGCATGTTGAGCGGTTAGAATTAAGTTAAATTAAGTTAAATTAGAATAATGGAGACCACGGCAGACAATCACTTGATTTCAATTTATAAAATTCCTTATCTCCTTTCATTCAACAGAATCACACTAATTATATTTTGGAAGAATGCCAACATTTCACATGTCGAAATCCTTTAATTGTTCTGAATTCAAAACTTGAACTAGTTTGGATTGTTCAGGCAACTGGTTCGTACCCATATATACATACTTACCAGACTACTATCAAATCAAATCAAACCAAGTGAATAATTTGAGCCTTTACTAAAGTCATTTATTTTTAATCCTCAATGAACCCAAATTAAAATTAATTATCCAACGATAATTACCAAATAGAGTTGAGAGTATATCTAATCTTATCGATCTTTTTGTGGTATTCATTCTGGAGATGGGCTATATATATCAGAAAGTCTATTTCACTAGTGAGTGATTCAAATTAATTTGAAAGTATTAATACTAGTCACTAAATAAGTATAGATATCCTGAGACCAGATTAGAAAGAATAAATTTTTGGTAATGTCAGATATAATTATGTGTACGTATTGAATCATATAGAAATATAGTGGTATTTTCAAGCTGGTTAAATTTCAAAGGACTGACAACTAGTCTTATAATCCATCTTTGGAAGGCAGAAATGGGTTAACATTTTTAAAATGAGTCTTTCCTTTACCGACTCATTTAGAACATACTCTCTTCCTTTTTTACACTTCAAATCATATATGAATTATGACTGACAATTTCTCTATCCCATCAGTTATTGAGAAATTTTGCATCTCTGATGATTCCACAACAAATAGACCACAATCCTCTATTGGGATATCTGATAACTATGAATTTAGGACTTTGAACTTCATCAAACAATATCAAGCTCGAGATGATTTTTCTTCATCAAATATACAGGTTAATATGAAATCAATTGTTAGGAAAATTGACAAGCATATGATGTTGTTGATGCTATCTGTTTATTTCTTGCAGTTTTTGGATAAAGTTATTTTGAACTATTCAAATATTATGGGTCTAGCTAAAGATATCAATTTAAAAGGAAATCAATTTTCATACTTGGCTACTTATTTTTTCATTGCTTTTTTGTTGTTTGAACCAGTTCAAGGCATGTTTCTACATCGATTTGCGGCGTCCAAGATTCTCGGAGCCAATGTTATTATTTGGGGTATCACTACAGCTTGTTGCTCAGCTGCCCAGAATTTTTCTGAGATGATGGCTTTAAGAGTTCTACTAGGATGTTCCGAATCTGCAATTTCACCATGTTTAGTGTTATTGACTTCTAGCTGGTTTAATCCTAGAGAATCTGCTTTTCGAATGGGATTTTGGTATTGTGGTTTGGGTTTAGGTCAGATTCTTGGAGGTGTTATATCATTTTTATTTCAATTAATTTCAACAAATGATTCGTTTGATAATTGGTATAATCAATCTGTGTTGTGGAATTTCATGTTATTTTTACTTGCCCAATGATCCAGTCGGTTGTAACTTTTTAAATCAGGATGAGAAATACCTTGGTTACGAAATTAACTGAAAACCAGCTTGGGGAAGCTAGTAGGAAATTAAACTGGAAGCAAGTTGCAGAATCATTATCAGATATTACATTTTATTTGTTTTTTTGTTTAACTGCTAGTATTTCTTTCTCCTCTAGTACCATTACAACATTCTCCTCTGTTGACATTCTTTCATTTGGATTCACTTCTAAAGAAGTAGCTTTATTAAACCTGCCTTCTGGAGTGGTTTCCATTATCTCAAATATGATATCATCTTATTTTATTATGAATGGTTTCTCTAGAGGTGTTACTATAATTATATTGTGTATTCCTGCTGTAATTGGTGGCGCTTTAATGCCATTTTTACCTGCTGACAATAAAAGTGGGTTATTAGCAGGAATTTATATGATCAACACAATTGTTGCTCCCTTAGCTATTATATACGCTTGGATTGGATCATGTGTCTCTGGGCATACTAAGAAAGTTTGTTTTAACATTTTGGTTATGGTTGGCTTTGCATTTGGTAATATTGTTGAGCCACAATCTTACAAAGTTAAAGATAAGCCTAGATACTTGCCAGCTAAAATTAGTATGTTGATAACACAAGCTTGTGCGATTCCGTTTGCTGGTCTGCTTTTGATAGTCTACTATTTGAGGAACAAGAAAAGGGACAAAGCTATGAATGATTTTGATGTTGATATCGAAGAAGAGATCGAAAGCGCTTGGACCAATAAGACAGACTTTGAGAATCCTTATTTCAGATACTGTTATTAATAAACGTAGCTTTTTTTTTTATTTATACATAAAATTTAGTCAAATTGTTTGTACTCCATAGTACCAGTTATATTTTAATATTATTTATTCTTTGTTGTGTGACTGAAACTCCGAAAGCATGAAAATCACTCACGACAAACATGACATAATGTAAGAATATAGCAGGAGAACCTGTGCACCGCGCTATGTCGTTTCGCTTCCAAATCAGGCAGAAACGCCTTGAACCAGTGAAGTAAGCCAAATGGGTCAAAAGAATCTAAAGAGCTGAAATATAGATATCTTTGGTTGTCTCCGTCTTACTATTCTTTAATTTTGTTATTCAAGAACAAGAGATCTACGTTACTCACATAATATCAGTTATGGCTATCGTTTCACCTCAAAAGCAACGGAACGTCTCTTCCCAATCTCATTTCAGTAATGGATCAAGCTCTCCAAAGAATAAGTCCTCTCAGCACGCCAACATTAATAACAAAAACTCTTCAATTATTTATGAAAGATACAGAAAAGCTATTGATTTTTCGAAAGGCCACTGCAGCAAAGATACCGTAGAATGGTGCTATAATTACAATCCACAAGGACCTACCAATTCTAACGTTTCTAATGGTGATTGGCAGTTAGCAGCTCTGGACATAACGCCAAAAGGTGAATTATACCTTAATCATTCCGTCGTACTGCTAGATAGTTTACAACATTGCAGATTACAACTTTTCCAAAATTTATTATTAATTAAAATCATATCAAATAGTCAGACTACTGTTTACACGAGATTTGGCTCTTTTAAAGACTACGAAGAATTCTTGAGTTGTTTACTAGTATGGCAAAATTTGAAGCCTGCTGGAATCAAGAATAAATGGACTTTTAATAAGTCTATTATTTATGATGATAATATCAAGAAAAATGATTTGTTAGTCTGCCGTTTCAAAGTGTTCGGTCCATTACCTAACAATAAAAAAGTGAAAACTTTTTCCGAACCCGTTAATCCTCTATATCCAAGTGACCCTTCTGATACAGGTGCTTCTGAAGGCTGGTTTATTGCAATGGGTTACTTGAAAGCCGATGGTATTTTGGATTTACTTTGTGAAAGTGATGGTTCTAAGCTTTATTCACTAGATATTACAAAATTATTTAGTTCAGAAATTAGGGAGGTTCATCATTCAATTTTACAAACTTCAAATGTTTTATATTTAGGTGCTATCAATGAATTGAGAAATTTACATGTTTTCAAAAATGAGACTGATTCAAGACAAAATGAAACCTTTTTTAAACCAATTGAACATACTAAAAAACCTATAAAATGCAAGAGAATTTTGATCGATTTTGATCTAAGAATAGATTTAGAAGATTGGTTTGTTACTTTAAGTTCTTTCACAAGATTAGAGTTTGTTGGTAATACAATAACCCAACAAAGAATGAGAGTTGTTAAGAAAGCCAAATTAGAGATATTAGAGGCTAACTTGAATGATTACGTCTCTGATACAAGTTTAAATTTGTACTGTGAAGTTGTAATGTGGAATGCTCCATGGTTTAGAACAGCAATTGCAAAGAACAAGTCTCAAAGCCCATTCTGGAAAGAAATGATGGAAGTTAATTTACCATCATCTTGTGATTATTTCAAGATTTCCTTAAAAGCTTCATCTTCCGAAGATTTGTATAATGTTGGTAAAACTCCGGATACCACATTGGGTACTGCTTTTATTACTCCTAGTCTATTAACAAAACCTCAATTCATGTCTAAAATCCCAATTTATACGAATTCAAATAACGAAATAGGTCAATTAATTATTAACTTGAATTTAGATGAAAGGCATTTATTGCCTTTCCATTCTTTCAGAATGTTTGAAAAGTTCATATCTTTGTTTGATATTGAAATATTAATTAAGTTTCTTCAGCCTTCAATTACTCCAAAGAATTTAGAAGAAATTTCAAGCATGCTATTAAATGTGTATCAAACTCTGTTTAAAGAGACTGAGTTTTTTGAAAATTTAATGAAAATAGAATTAAAGCCTATCGACTCAGCAGTTAGAAATAACAGAATGAGCAGAGTTATTCAGAACGTTGGTACCAGTACAATATTTAGAAAAAATACAATCCTTTCAAAGACATTGGAAAAATATGCCATTCGTGTTGGTCAAGAATACTTAGAAAAATTATTGAGTGGTTTTATTTCTCAAATAACAAGAGAAGATTTCGATTGCGAATGTGATCCTAAGTATGCACCTGATACTCATTTAGTCAATTACGGACATTTATTGAGATACATTGAAATGCTTTGGGATAAAATTTACAAGACATCAAATGATTTACCACAAGAATTGAAAGAACAGTGGAAGAATTTAAGAAACAAGGTTGATATGGCTGTTGAGCCTGGTGACAGAGATACTCCCTTAAATGCAGTAAATTCATTTATTTTTTTAAGATTCTTATGCCCAGCATTACTTAATCCAAAACTTTTTAATTTAACAAAAACTCATGTCACGGGAAGAACAGCTAGAACGTTAACTTTATTGGCTAAAATTTTAATGATGTTTTCAAGTAGATCCCATTTTCAACCTCATAAGGAAGCTTATTTGTTGAAACTGAACGATGATTTTATTCAAAAGCATAGAGAAGAAATGATTATTTATTGTGATAAGATTACTGGTAGAAGAATGGATTTCAATGAAAAAGTTTTGGAAATGTCTAATGTGGTTGAAAGACTGTCATTGAATGCGTCTAATCAAGTTTTGAATGAATTACCAACCATGCCTTATTTGATTGACAAGTATCTGAATTTTTATAAGTTAGCTGAAATACTAGATTCTAAAAATGAGTCTGAAGAAAAAGAGAATATTCAAGTCAGCAACCGTAATGCAGGACTTTCAGACCTTGAAATTAGTCATCTGGAATTTGAAGAAACTGACTTTGGTTCCGAAGAGTTCCTGAGAAATCTGATGAAAGTGTCCAATAGTCAAAAAATACAAGATTTTATGTTTGAAAGTACACTTGATAAAACTACGCCAAAGTTATTACACCATGCTTCTTTACTTGTTAAGAGAAAAAAGAATTTGGATAGACAGATTCACAGAGCTGAAGTTTCTACTATGTTTGCTCATGAATCATGGACTGTATTTGTTGACTCAATTTTGAAGACCTTAAGATTAACTGAGGATAACTATATAGTCTATGATCAAGCTCTTTTTTCAGATCCAATTATGATGGCAAACTCATTATACAATACTGATTTTCAAGCGTTTATTACCACTTTAAGTAAGAAAAGTAGTGCTAAAGGTGCATTTGGTGGAACAAATAGTGCTATAGCCATTCCACAAGGTGATACAAACCCAACCTTATCAGGTTCTAGCAATAATAAAAGCGTCTTCAAAAAATTATTTGCTAGAAGAAAAAGCTCAGTGTAATGTGATTTTGGTTTTTTGTTAAGATGCTGTTTTTTTAAAGAAAGACTCCTTTTTGGCTTAATTTTAGTTTCTGGCCCTTATGATATCTTACAGTTTTAAATTATTTAGAGTATACCTTTTCCGTGCTTCTTTTTGTTTTAGTTCTCCTTTTGAGTCCCTTTTAATATGTTTAGTTTGTTTTGTTTTTTGTGTTTTGTGTTTTTTTGTTTTATATGTGTTTGCCTGTGTTTTTTTACTGTATTCTATGTATATTTACGTACACTTTTTTGTTCTGATAAAATTAATTTGATTCTTGGTCTAAAATTCTGACTTGTGTGTATTTTTCGCTTTTAATTACCATATCTGGTATTAGAACATTTAAAATTTAGTTATAGAATACAATAAAGGTTACATTTGGTCAAAATCAATAAAAGGCATTATAGAGGACAGCACTCTCGAAGGTAGTGTGTGAAACAAGACTATGTAGGCAAAACATTTAAAAGCTATAGAACGGTAATATAGTATATTGGATAATCAAAAGAAAAACAAAAGAAAAAGGTATTATTATAGAGCTAGTTTGTCTGGGACAGCTGTAGTTGATGTAGGAGCAGTTGCAGGCGCCTTGACAGAAGGGGCTGAGGAGGTTGCTGCGGTACCCTCAGAAGATGGAGCGCTGACAGCATCGGTCGTATCCGCAGATCTTGGAGCTTCACCTTCAGGACCAATAAATTGAGGATCTCTCCACGGACCAATATCACTTAACAATAAGCCACCGTCCTTTTCACTGACTTTACTTAAACCTCCAAATTTGACTGGTAAGTTTTCAGCAGGAATTTGCTTCAATAATTCTTTTTGATAAGAAGATCCTAAAATGAAAATTTTGGAAACAGTAACAGGATCTAAAAATGGTTTGAACAGTCTGAAAGCAGTAGAAAAACCAAATGGTGCATTAATTAAGTAAAATTTACCCATTCTCTCTGGGTAGTAGTCTTGACCAATTTTAGAAGCTTCCCTAACATAAGATAAAACTTGAGTAGCAGCAGAAATAGAAATACCCTTTAAATCTAAAATAGTACATGAAGTTTCAATCAAAACACCAGCTTTTCTTGAACATGCTGGAAGTCTGTAGTGACAAAAAGATTCGTATTCCCAAACTAAGTTCTTTAACATTCTTTCTTGAGTAGTGATTTCATACATCTTTGTAATATTAACAGAACCTAATTCTTCAATATACACAGGTCTTCCATCTTTATCAGTTTTGTGGTAATATTGTGGGTAATACTGTGCAACTTTCTTCTTCTCAGTGTAGTGAAAATCTTGTAAGATTGTATTTGTACCGAAAGATTTTCTCCAAGTTTCACAGTTGATGAACATTTCTTTAGCCTTCATAACATCAAACTTTCTAGCTCTTAAAAATCTTAAGATAGTAGCATCATCTAATCTTTCTTCATAACCTTCAGCAGATAAGAGTAATTTCAATTGTTCTAATGCTGATGTTTCATTATCTTTCAGATACCCCAAGTATCCGGTTTGGTTTAATTGAGGTTTAGCAACAACTTTTGGCAAAGTGGCTAAGATTTCTTTGTCAGTGACCATAATCGCTCTATAATTATCTAATAAGTGTTATATCTAAAATATGCAGGGATGGAATTAACCGTGACACTGTTGTTCAGAATTGGAAAGAACCTAAGTAAAAGATTATACAGGATGGATGAGCCAATGCTATGTGCTGAGAACATTTTAAGATTTAAATGTTTGTTGTTCTTTCTGTTGAGCCGTTCTAGGCGTACTTAGAGCCGTCGATGTGGCACACCTCTTTACAAAACACAAATGGTGCAGAGATGTGTATGTGGCTAGTAAGATGGGCAGTTTGAGCGAACCCTATTAAATTTTATATAGAATGTACAATTAAATAGAGATAGAAATAGAAAGAGACAACTAACAGCCACAGAAACTTTGATGAAATAATGAAGGTATGTATGTGCAGAGGATAAATTACTACTCTTTAAATATGTACCAAGATCCAAGATAATCGCTCGAACCAAATTACCCCAAAGTCTCCATATCATACTTTAAGCTTAAATTCATTTATAATAAAGGCAACACCAATTGATTGAAGTAAATATTCATTGGTGATATAGAACTCGGTACCAGGATGAGAATAACTCATGACGGGCAATTTAACACAAGGAAGGATATCATCAATATGGTTGACTCTGGTAAACGTATTAAAGTTAATAATACTAATACTTGATTCTAAATTGGAAAGGTAATCATCGATATTAAAAACGTTATCAATCCAATCCTTCAAAGTTGGACCCAAAACTATCGGAGAGACATAAGAAAAAATGGAAAGATTGTGACCCAGAAGGTATGGTTCCACATCAGTTAATGGAGCTAAAAAATCCCTTGAAGAGTGACCTGTAACAATAACTTCATAAATACAATACAAAGTTTTTAACCCTTTCAAAACATATGACTTCTAGTAACTGGGATGAAAGTAAAATTAATTAACCAATCGATAAATGAATTCTTCCGTGACACTAACATAAACATCGTCCTTTGCTGAGAGATTGACCTCTCTAGAGCAAAAAGCTATCAATGACTCTAGATATTTAAGTTTGCTTCAAAGTACGTGGTATTACAAGTTATTCGATACAACAAATCTACAAAAATTGATAATCAAACTATGAAAGGCTAACACTAATTTGATTAATCAAAAAGAAAAATATATAGTTTAACAACAAATAATACAAAAAAGTATATATGTTAACGTTTGTACAAAGAAAATACTATTAAAAGCAACAAAAAAAATCTTTCAGAAAGCTTCTAAAAGCATTCCATTTATTTCTGACCATTTGGATCTTCCTCCAAGCCAAGCAAAGCCATAATACCATTACATTGAGTAATATTAATGAAGTATATATTATGAGCAACAAGAACAATGTAATCTCTTAAAGCACCAAATGGATCTAAGAGAATTCTAGCAATATTACCACCTAAGGTTTGCAATTCGTATTTTTCTTGGAAAGTACCTCTAATAATAACATCCTCCATTGGCTGAGCAAGATGTGATTTATCAATGTAAAATTCACAACCAGCATGTTCATAACCCATAGAGACTAATGGAACACAAGGAACAATGTCACCAATATGAGTGATTCTGGAATAGGTACCAGCTGAAACAGCTGAAACGGAATTGGATTCTAAACTGGAAATGTAACTATCGGTGTTAAAAACTTGATCCACGTAATTAGCTAAAGAAGGGTTAAACACCTTTGGACCAGCCAACGAAACAATAGCTGGGTTGAATCCCATTAAGTATAATTCTAACCCAGATAAGGAAGCTAAAGCACCACCCAAAGAGTGGCCAGTAACAACGAGCTTATAATCTGGGTATTTTTTTTTCAAGTAAGTTAATACATTAATAGAATTGTCAAAGAAATTATTAGAAGCAATAAGGAAGCCAGTGTGAACCCTAGGATCATCTGCGGTCAATTGATTAACAGACAGACCATGTTGGGCACCATAACCTTGGAAATCTGTAGGAATAAAAGAAAAATCAAGAATCCAATCAAGTAAAGTTGAAGAACCCTGGAAAGAAATGATAATTTCTTTAGTGGAGTTTTGGGCAAGAACAAGGGCATTAGCAACGTCTTGAACAACTTCAACAACATAAACATCACTATCAGCATTAACACATTCAACACCTTTACAAGCTGAATTCAAATACCCTGTTGTAACACCATCAAGGGTACTGATACAGTATGCCGCACCAGCATATTTAGTGTATAGCACTAAATCGTTGTATAAACCTTCATTATTCAAAGCAAATGGAACTTCATCTCTCTTGGATAATGGGTGGGTGTTAACTAACGAAGCAATTAAAAAGAGTAACGTAAACGAGAAAGATTTGTTGAATATCATCATCCTTGATTTTTCTTGGCTATTCTTGATTTTTAGATAGCTAAATTTCGTTGGGATAAATTAGCTTTCAAGGTAGGAAAACAAGGAAAAATTGGAGGTATTTATAATTTTCCTTCGAGGTGCAGAATATAATCCAATTTAATCATAAAATGATTTTAGAAGATATAATGATAATCGAATTTAGTCTTGATTGGATGGGGAGAAGGGAGGCCTCACGTCACCAAAATTACTGGTGGGGCAAGTAAAGTAAATAAAATATCGAGAAGGTATTCCTACTTTGAAAATTGAAATTTTTAGAAAAAGTGCATGAAAAATACATCCAAGATCAAAATTCTCCACAAATTTCTAATTAAATAATTCGAAAACAGAAAGTATTACACATATGATCATCAGCAGAAATGTCTTTGATATAACTTAATGAAATTTCACATCCAAATTTATGCGCACAGATCGAGCCGCTTGGAATTTTAGGAACTGCCGGATAAATAATAATGCTTTGCAACTTTAGATGTTTTCTCCGCCAAGGTCGGCCAAGTTCTTGAGAGAAATAGGATAGATCCAATTTTCTATTTTTTATTTTTGGTAGCCTAGTGATGCAAGACCCTTATCTTTGAAGGGTCCAAGAAAACTGTTGATGTAATTCATCTTCCAAAAGCCAAAAGTTTTAATTTATCACTATACAGGTTTTAATAAAACTATTTTAATTTGAAAAAATGAAAGCGCAAAAAAAATAAAGTAAAGAATAACCGAAATTATAAATTGCAGAGATCAACTTGTATATCACTTATTGTATATTGCAGATCGTAAATCTCCCTTTTCTGTAAATAGTTTATTTAATCCCAATTTTGGATCATGCGTAGATGTCATGACTAAGGAAATTATAGTAAATCAATGAGCGTTAACGAATTGCATACTTATCAGTATAACCATTACCTCATTATTTTTGTTGAGTTCATCAAAACATTCATAAAATGATTGAAGGTTTGGAATTTATTGTAAAGCTTTTGTTCGGATTCTTTAATATGTGTGCATGGATGTATATGTTGTAGAAGCTTTCACAATTTAAGAAATTTTACATTCAGGGAAATTTAGGAGATCCTTCTGCATCATGGCTTATAATTCTGCAACAATCACCCACCTTCTCTGTTAAATTCAAGGGTCTTATCCACGATAGTTATTTCATAGTGAACGACAAGGAATAGATCATCTCAAAATTAGAATCATTGCGCCTGAATAATATTAATTAATGCTTTATTCATGAAATGATCAACGAATTAAGTATATTTCAAAAATGGTCATTTTTTTTTAAAAAACTATAAACAAGCATTAGAAATAAAATATATAAATAAATCAAAAACATATACACTAATAATTGACAATAAAAATTAATGCACAGCCATTATTTCTTAAATTAATCCTTCATTCTATCAGTTATGTATTTGTGAGAAGGAAGGGTCTTAACGGTACCCAGAGCAGCCATACCAATGGGTTTTCCATGCAAGTACTTTTCACACCATTGAATTACATCCTCTTTAGTTATGTCATTAACCAGTTTGAATATCTCTTCCGGGGATAATCTACGACCAGTGGTAACCAATTGTCTACCAATATCTTCGGCAATAGCAGTGGTACCATCTAATGACATCAACAACGAGCCTTTCAATTGTGATTTGGCAGTTTCTAGTTCCTCATCTGTAATCTCGCCCTTTCTTAATCGTTTCCACTCTGTTAGAATACTGTCCACAACTTCTTTACAATCTGCAGTTTTATCAATGACGACATAGATACCCCACAGTCCAGTATCCGAATAAGAAGTGGAAAAGGACATGTAAGAGTTACACTGTGGCTCATTGTTTGATGTTTTTGTAACTAACCTAGCCAATGGAGTAGCGGAGTTATTAGTAGCTCTGTCCCAGTTACCAACAATAGCTTGAACTGTCAAAGCTTTGAAATAATCTTCAGAAGACCAAGAACAACCCTCAACACATAAAGCCAAATAAGTGTTTGGTAATGACTCATCAGTGATTTTAACTTCATCGCCATAAAAGACAGGTAACGGACCTCTTGGTGTACCCAAAGTCAAAGGTGTTTTGGAGATTGGGACATGACCAAAGCTTTCTTGAGCTAGCTTGACTAATTCATCATGAATGACGGAACCAGTACCAACAAGGACCATTCTATCACCTTTATAATTAGTCTTAATATAGTTTTTTAAATCATTTTGAGTAATGGATTTAATATTATCGATTGGACCTAAAATGGTTCTACCTAAAGGCTGATCTTTAAAAACAACTTCATGCAATCTATCAAAAATGACTTCATCGTACATCTTATCAACTTCTTCAGATTCTCTAATAATAACAGGACGTTCTTTTTCAATGGCCATTTTTTCTAATTTGGATCTAGTTAAAATATCAGATAAAATATCAACTGCCCTTGGAATGTCCTCTTTTAAAGACTTTGCGTAATAGACAGTATTTTCTCTTGAGGTATAAGCATTTAAATGGGAACCACAATTTTCAACTTCTAATTCTAAATTTAATTGAGTTCTGTTATTTGTACCTTTAAAAGCCAAATGCTCTAAGAAGTGGGCAGTTCCTGAAGTAGCATCAGTAACATCCGCTCTTGAACCAGCATCAATCCAAACACCAATAGTTGCAGTCAAAGAGTTTGGGATCTCTTCTGTTGCCACCGTAAGACCGTTATCTAGAATAGTGGTTTTGGTGGTTGGTATACTTGTAGCTAAATGACGACGAGTTTGATTTAGCACTATATTTTTTGGAAATTGCTTTGTGAATAAACGTAGCATAATAAATAAAGAAAGAATTTGGATACTTATATGGACTTAAAATGTTCTTTAAAGAAAAGTAAATGATTTATTACTGGTAACTGGCAAAAATTAATAATGATAGATCAGAATCTCGAATTTTTTAATGTTGATGTTTGGTGCAAGGATGTAAGTGATGCGATTAATTTTGGGTCTCTTTTCTTCCTATTTCCATATATACTACTATGCAATAATTGAAGCGCTTATAAATGAATTAAGATTATTAATGGCTACTTTAACTTGAAAACAAGATGTTAACCTTTTACTTGGATATGAAATTGGTGGTTGATAGATCATTATCCGCCACTATACATTCGTACTAAATATGGGGCTTGGGCACTTGGATTTCCACCTTAAACTTGTCGATCATTTATAAGCAAAAACATCAATTAAATCCTAAATTGGAAATTTTTGCTTTTTTAGTTTCCTTTGAAATTCAACTAGATTAACCACTCCCATTATCAGCCTCTATTATGTTACACGTTAATGTATTATTGATGAACACTTATTGTTAGCATACAATAATATGAAAAAAAATGAGATTTAGTGACGATTTAATTATGGGTTTGATAATTTATATGTCCTAAACAATAAATTTGAAATTTAAAAGGGGGTGGGATAGGTGAAAGCATTAATCGGTTAATCTTAGACCCAATATTCGTATCCTTGGATTATAATTTCCAAGCCCACGTAGTATTGTGAATAACGCGTAATAAATGAGATATTGTTTACCAGTATTTACATTCCCTTCTCTTATTATAAATGCTTCTCCTAATAATAATTGACATTTGATCAAGACCTAAGGATCTAAAGGTTCGTTGGTCAAATACGGAGATACACCCTTTCAAAAGGGGAGCCAAACATATTCAATTAATCCAAAAATAGCACCAGAAATTTATGCGTAGAATCCACAAAAAGTAAAAATCCTCGGGCAATGCAGGAGCGAAAGAAGCGAATAACTAAACCGTGTCTTAGTTGGCCTAGACTGCACTTACTATTTAAGTTCTCCAGTTTCCAGTTTATCCTTTTATCTAAAAGAACTGTCATTTATCTGTTATTTTGTTGCAACTATAAGCGACTTTAAACATTTATACACTTAGAATCGGATTCTTTGTGATACCCAATAAGTTATACATAGCCACTAATTTACATCTATAACTTTCTAAATAAATTGAAAAATTGACTTTTTTCAAAGAATCAAATTAGTATTAACTATAACCACGTCAAATACATGAAATAGAAATTATGCAACATAATAGTCAAAGCCCTTCTTCTTCAATTCAACAAACTTCTCCAACTTCTTTAACTTCTTCAAATTCTTCAAATTCTTCTCCCTCAAAACCTCATTTCAGAAGTTCCGTCTCTTACACGGATGACTTTTCACTGAAGAGAGATTTGGAAAAACTAGATGATGGCTTTATGTTAGATCTAGAATTAAATAAAAAAGATAACAAGAAAAAAAATCATGTTTTATTAAATAATATTTTAATGTCTGTTTTGGTGATATTGGCAGTTTTCTGTTTAGGTTTAGGAATAAGTGGCTATATCGGTAGTTTAAATTTTAATCCATATCCTACAAATGTTGGCTTGCACACGGATAATTATGCTCCACGTCTAGTTATGGCTGACTACTTTAGAGAAAGCAAGCAACAACAACTACAGCAGCAAGAGGTTATAGCCGACGAATCTAGAAAGCAACTTGACCATGAATTGAAGAACGGCGTTGAGCAAGATAAACAATTAACTAACATGAACAACGTTATTGATGCCAAGTTATCCAAACTGAAAGCTACTTCTGAAGCTAACAAGCCTGCTTTTCAATTAACTGAAGATGAAGCAATCAAAAGCAAGCAAGAACTCTTCTCAATTTTTAAAATTTCAAAAATTACCTTGGTTGTTGACGATTATGTCTCTGATATATATGAAAAAGTATTAAAAACGATTTCCGAAGAGCCAATTAAGTTTAATTTAAAGAAACATCCATATTATGAAGTGTTAAAATCATATATTGTTTCAACCTTTGGTCTAGAACACCCTCAATCCGATTTCCCGTTGTTATTTGTCAATTCAAAGCTGGTCTTGAAAGGCGACAAAATGAAATCATTAACAACTTCTGAAATTAATGAAGCTGTTCAACAATATTTGTGATTAGGTTAAACTCCCTAATCAAAAGATAGACATTATTGTTTTTTATTCCGATGGATTTTTGTTTGCTATTATTACTGGTTATTAGTGCTCCCATTATAAACCAAAAAAACTGAGTATTTCATTTATTTTAAAAATCTGAATATATATTTTGGTGCATTATTAGTTTCTTTTTCTGGTTTACTTTTTTTTGTTATTGTCATTGGACTTTTTGTTTTGTTTGTTTTAGTATTTATTGTTTTGTTTTCCTCTTTCAGGTTATTTTAGGTCTCGGCTCCGCTCAATATCTCTGTGTTAAATACTACGTTCTTTGTGTTTTTTTCCCTGTTAGATTTCAAATTTGGATTTTATAATAGTGTTTAGTCTGCTCTTTGTTTTTGCATTATACCCCATCTACTGATTTGTTTATTATTTTATGAATCTTTCTTTTGCTTTTATTTTACCTTACACGGGTTTTTTTCACATTCCTGAATTTTGTTTCTTAAAAAACAATCAATAAAAGATTTTTGTTCTTTCTCTCTATTCTACTCTATCATTTTTGTCCTTTTGTTAGACATATAATTGTGTTTAATTGATTAAAGCATTGTGAAGAAAAATAAATAGCTGTTTCGCACAGTATTTTTCTATTCTCTCTACGCTACCCCTTAAAATATACACAAGAACCCCAAAAGTTAATTTCAGTTTAAAATGATTGCTATTATAGTGAATTTGAAAGTGTATCCACCTAATGATCCTTAACCCTAAAGTTAATTTTCTTCTTATTTTTATAGTCTTTTTATTGTTTAATAATGATAGTAGGTAGTCAAAATTACATTCCTTGTTATCAAATATGAAATTAAATCTAGTTTATATTAATTATAAATCCTTTTATTTTGTTGCAAAGGTGTTATGGTCAAGTAGTAAAAATATGTTTTAAATATGTCCAATCTGCTTCATTGAGGTTACAGGGATATGAATAAAGTTATAGCCTATATAGACGCTGAATTGTACATACAAAGAATTTCTATAGTGATTGGTAGTAATTCGTTTAAAGAAGGAACGGGATAGTGCTTAGTTTGTTTATCCGCAAAATAATATTTTATATCTATCTATTTATATGTGTAACTACGTTACAGGTATTCTCCATTTGTAATAGTTTAGAAAAATAATTAATTAGTGTGTAAAATTTCAAATTATGGTATGGTAGAGTCATGGAATCATTATTACTCAATCCAATAAAATTCGAGCATTAACTACCAGCCCGATAACAATCAATGTATTTGACAGGTCATATTCTCACCTCACTAAGTTACTAGTTTCAGTTTTAAAATTTTATATAAATAGAGAATAGAATCCTCATTACAAGATTGCTTTGATTTCTGACTTTGACTTCAATTTCAACTTCAACTTTCTTTTATATTATCAACTTAAAAGTTTCCATTACCAAGAAATAGAAATTATAATATGCTTGAGGTATCTGAACTTCAAAGAGAAGGAGAACGTCAAACTGTGAGAAAGATTTTGCAAGAGTATGAACGATATTTTGGTAGAAGAGGTATTGAGATGGTAGCAATAAAAGTTGAAAATGAAGCATTTTCACAAGCTAATACTAAACATGATTATTCAGCTTTGGTGGTCATGAAATCTTTATGCCTTAAAAAAAAAGCATATAACCACTATGGGAGATAAGTTTATAAGTTATGGTATTTTTATTAAATCCAATACTGACATTGTAGAATCGGCCATATTAAATGTGGAGAGTTGAAATCTAAGCGAAATTACAACCGCTGCAGTTTTAGGACCCGGAGAATCGCGGAAATGTAAATGGCAATACAAAAAATTAGGTGATCTATTTCAGGAGAGATATTTAATATAACATCTACTGATTGATTGAGTCAGATTCAGGTACCTCCTTTCCCAGATAATCAGAAAATTTATATTTATGGATGAAACTAAATTAAGTGATAATTAGTACTAAATCAAACTAATATATCAGTGAATTTTTTTTATTTTGCTCTTTTTAAGTTACCGCTAATAGCCAGATAAAAACTTCTTAATTTTTAATAAAATCCTTAATCAAATATTATCTGCTAACTCGCTTTAATTTATGCATTAATATACATCTTTGTTTTAACATACTTAATGAGTGCTATTTAATGTTCATACCGGTGTTATCTGGGATATCTCAATTTTTGTTATCTTCAAATTCCGGTAACGGATCATGAAAGCACTAAAAAGCTGAATTATTTTAGAACTGAATTATATATATAATATTTTACTTTCCGGTGACATTATATTCGACAGGGCACGCATTTAAAATTTGCGATAAGAATATAAAGAAAGATAAAAGAATTCTGAATTTATTTTGATTTAGTTAAAAGTTGATTCGAGTTAAATTATTGTGCATTAAAAAAAATCTTATATAGATATAAATACATAAAACTTTTGTAAAAAGAAGAATGCTAGAGTAATAAGAAATAAATATGAGGAGAAGGGAGAACTTTACTAATCAATTTCAAAATTCAAATAATAACAGAATTAATATTTATCGCTGTCTGTTACTGTTTTAGTTGTATTATCACTAGATCCTTAAAAAAATGAAATAATTTATAGAAGGATATTTAAGTAAATCTAATTGAAACTACTCTAAAGATTTCTAACAGAATCATCCATCCGGGCCCAACTACGTCATTGTTAGATCGGCGACCTCGCCGCGAACGAGTCTGAGTCATTGAATTTGTGGTGGCATCCGGTGGCTATCTCCTTGTTTTTTTTTTGTTAGGAGTTTTTAAGTGTACCTGAATTTGCAGAATGTACATTATTATAGATAGATATAAATACCCTTAAGTCCCCCCTCTTTCAACTTATAATTACTACCCAAAATTAAAACTTTTCCTACCTCCAACCTAAACTACATCGTTGCAAAATCCCTTTACACAATCACATTGATAAGCAGTTGCTTTTACTATTACGATAACTATCAGCAGTGCTAAGTTCATACCCTTTGCTTCCTAAATTCTCTGAAAATATACACAATGATTACTAGTGACCGTAGGGATGAACTCCAAGAGAGATTCAGATGTAGAAAGATTTTAGATACTGTTTTCTATGAATGGATGGACTACTTTCATGATAATGTTGACATGAAGAGTCCTTTTGCCAGGGCTGTCAGATACGAAGAGAAGATATTTAATAACGCAGCTGATTGGGATGATTATCATGCAAGAATTGAAGCTTTAACAAGTGAAATTGCAAGAAATGGTATGGAAAATAAGGAAATTGAAAAGGAAAAAGAACGCCGACTTCTTGAACTGAGAGAGGATGAAATCAAGCGTGAGCGCAGACGTCGACGTGAACAGAAGCGTGAACGTGAACGGAAGCGTATTTTGGCAAAACTTGAAAGATTAGAACATCCATTATATTCTTCTTCAGATGAAGATTATGAAAGCAATTATGACAGATATTAGTTTCCATTTTTTTGTTCAATTACCATCATTTTTTGGAATATTAATGATTCCTAACTTAATCATTCTATTCTTTACTTTGAAAAATCACTGAGTTTTATTTGCATGCTGTTACAACATAATATATGTATTCCTACTATAATGTTGAATTAGTCAATTATTATTTATTCGTTTATTTCTTGCATATATCTTTTTAAACGACATGCCAGTTTGTTAGATTATTGCTTTGTTTGTATTATATATATATATATATCTACTTATCTATCCATCCATCGCCTTATTATTTTTCCATTTTATGTATGAATTTCGCACTAATCAATCAATATATCATCTATGAAATCATTCTATACTTTCCTTTAATAGTTCCAAGAACACTATAAATTATAAATAAGCTTATGACATAATAATCAAAATTTGATTTGCATTTAACTATAGGGTATATATACATCATCATCCTCTATCCACCTCTGAAACAGGTTGTGACATGCACCCCTCTATAACGAGGTCACTTGACTAAACGAGCATAACGATATTTGTTTAAATGATATAATTACTTATTAATAATTATACACAGAATCAACAACCTAACAACAAACACATACAATTATATGAAATGATACTTAATTATTAAATCTTTAATTAATTTATTTACGAAGGAATATTGAAGAATGTTCTCATTCATTTCCTGTAGTGTGTCTTTTTGGTTAAAGCTTTCTACAAGAAAACTATGATCGATATTCCCGGAAAGCTTGTTAACTTAATATGATTTCAACTAGTCTTGAAGCCTAGGACTGGTCACTATTGTAATTATATGTCAGATTTTGTCATTCTTATATATATATATATATATACCTTGCATAGGTAGTTCGTATAAAATATAAGTGTGACACCTTTCTGGTATGATATATATGCACTCCTCAAAGTAACGGATGCTAATAAATGCTAGTGGAATGGTGGGGTCTAATAGACGCCTCTAGCCGGATTTAATGGTTCAACGGTCCACCGTTGAATGAGGCTGACGATTGCTGCGGTTCATTAGTAAATATGATCTCGCTTTAACTAAAAACTTCAATGTTTAGGTTTCGTTTGAATTTGGGTTAACTGATATGTCAAACAATTGATAATTACAAATTATAAAGGTTATACATTGTTGTTATTGTTTATTATTATGACTCATTATTGTAGACTATAATACTCCCTACCGGCCACAATAGTTCTTATGGATTTATTGTTTCCTGCCATCTATTTGATATTATGCATCTTTTTTCCATGAATCTCTTTCTTCCACAATTATTATGGTAGATAAGAAAGGTATTTTCAGCTAGCCATAGTCTGTGATAAGAAATTTCAACAAAATACCGGAAGCGGAATGTGATTTAATTTGACTGCTGCTATCTAGTCGGATCAAACTCAAACCTGGTACATACACATTCCTCACACTTTACTTTACACATCATAATCCCAGTTCTATTTATTTACCTCTCCTGTGTTACATTTTTTCTGGTTCTTCGTTCTTCGTTCTTCGTTCTTCGTTCATCCTTCAAATATGATTTTGCCCCTTTGTTTCTTTAATCCTCTATGTTATTTCACTTACAAATTTATAAATACTAGTCTCGCTTCCTTATCTCCAATCCTTTAATCGGTTCTTTTTCCTTTCTTCTTTCTTCCATTTTTTTCAACTGTTCTAATATCAACCATATTCTCAAAATAATATTAGTATTTAATTACAATAGTTATAATGAAGCGCAGAATCCAATTTTCAATAGCTCCTGCTGATAGACGAGTTGGCGTTGCTCGTCTCTCTCATAGATATTACAATTTTCAAAATGACAAATACAAGACAAAAGACGAAGCTGTGGCTGCTGCGCTAGTACTTGAACAAAGTATATATGACAGTGCTTGTGTTGAAAGTGAATACTTTCGTGGTATTAATACCAATGTTTTGAAGATTGAGCGGAGGGTTATATAGGTAGGCTAATGGCTAATTCTTCAATCCAGCTAGATAGTTTGTTACAGTCCTTATTTCAAGTGCTTAAGTTTCATTAGTTAATTTGCACCCAATAGTGAATAATAAATACACCTTACTCTTGATCAATTTGAAATGGTTTAAACTTTTAACCTTTACATCTTTTTTTTGTTTCATTGGGTAGTTTATTTTAGAATCCTTATGTCCATTTTTCTGTATCCATTTTCAACATATTGCTTTATATATTTCGCTTTGATAAATACATGTTATGATTATAGTTGCTTATGGTAGTTCTTGAATCTATAGTGGAATCTATTTTGAACTTGTCAGTTGAAAGTCCAGGTTAATTTAATTGTATTGTTGAAAAATTGTCATAGTCGTTACGCGTAGCGTTCTAATTCCAGTAACGCCCTGAACTATAATGATAACAAATTAATTCAAACCAACAAACAGTATAAAGGTAGAATTAGCTTTTTTTCGTGTTTTATGTTTTATGTTTTATGTTTTTTATAAGGTTGCTTTTCTTCTTCTTAGTTATAATATACTTTTTGGAAAAGAATCTAGCTCTACTGCTGCTACTATTATTGTTACTTGCACGGAAGTATCTGACATTTGTTCTCGCGCACGACTGCCAACCAGAGTAATGGGAGTTTTGCCACACACACTCACTCGCAATTTGTAACCAGCATGTCCATTATTAAACAGTTTTGTTGTCAGATACACATATCCTTACCAATTTTAAAAATATATACAATTTTGATTAAAATATTCTAAGGATGTCTGTAAGTTTCATTTTTTCTTGAGGATTTCATTTGTTTATAACTCAATTCTTATACTAACAACACATTAAACCGCTACCTTTGCCCTTTATTTTTCAACAGGACTCCAAGATGCAAATTGATTCCCCAGACGAACACACTAACATTGATGAAGGCCTATATTCACGTCAATTATATGTGTTGGGTAAAGAAGCTATGCTTAAGATGGCCTCTTCAAACGTTTTAATCATTGGTTTGAAAGGTTTAGGTATTGAAATCGCCAAAAACGTTGCTTTGGCTGGTGTTAAATCTTTATCTATTTATGACCCTACCCCAGTGACTTTACAAGACTTATCTACCCAATTTTTTCTATCTGAAAGTGATATCGGTAAGGCTAGAGCCGATGCGTCCTTGGAAAAATTATCTGAATTAAATCAATATGTTCCTATTTCTATCGTAAAAGAATTAGATGAAGCAACTATCACCAAATTTCAAGTCGTTGTTACTACAGAAATCTCATTGACTAGACAACTGGAACTCAATGACTTAACACATGCCAATGACATTAAATATATAAATGCAGATTTGAAAGGTTTATTCAGTCAAGTCTTTGTTGACTTTGGTGATAAGTTCACTGTCTTTGATACAAATGGTGAAGAACCTTTAACTGGTATTGTCTCTGATATAGAAAAGGATGGTACGGTTACTATGTTAGATGATAATAGACATGGTTTAGAAGATGGTGATTATGTTAAGTTTTCGGAAGTTAAAGGTATTGAAAAATTAAACGATGGTACTATTTTCAAGATTAAAGTTTTGGGCCCATATGCTTACCAATTGTTGGATTATGATCCATTATGGGGAACCTATCAAAAGGGTGGTATTTACACTCAAGCGAAGGTTCCAGTCGATTTTAAATTTGAACCATTAAGAAAACAATTGGCTCAACCTGAATATCTGTTTTCTGATTTTGCCAAGTTCGATAGACCAGCACAATTACATTTAGGTTTCCAAGCACTAAGTAAATTCCAAGAAGAATTAGGCCAGTTGCCAAGAGCACATAATGAAGAAGATGCCCAAAAGATTGTTGCCATTGTTGAACAATTGGCTAAAGCCAATCCTTCAATATTAGGTGAAGAAAAAGTTAACTCTGAATTAATTAAAGAATTGTCATATGGCTCTAGAGGTGACCTACCAGCTATGGCCGTCTTAGTCGGTGGTTTTGTTGCTCAAGAAGTTTTAAAAGCTTGCTCTGGTAAATTCACCCCTTTAAAGCAGTTCTTGTACTTTGATTCTCTAGAATCATTACCTGAAACCAAAGGGTATGAAAGAACTGTTGAAACATGTAAACCAATCAACTCAAGATACGATAATCAGATTGCTGTTTTTGGTTTAGAGTACCAAAAGAAGATCGCTAACTTGAAAGTTTTCTTAGTTGGTTCTGGTGCCATTGGCTGTGAAATGTTAAAAAATTGGGCTATGATGGGTTTAGGTTCAGGACCAGAAGGTAAGATTTTCATCACTGATAATGACTCCATTGAGAAATCCAATTTGAACAGACAATTTTTATTTAGATCTAAAGATGTTGGTAAGAATAAATCCGAAGTTGCCGCCAATGCTGTTTCTGTTATGAACCCACAACTAAAGGGTAAGATTGAAACTAGAGTCGATAAAGTTGGTAAAGAAACTGAACACATTTTCAATAATCAATTCTGGGAAAGCCTGGACTTTGTTACTAATGCTTTGGATAATGTGGAAGCTAGAACCTATGTTGATACAAGATGTGTCTTCTTTAAGAAACCTCTATTAGAATCAGGAACTTTAGGTACTAAAGGTAACACTCAAGTTGTCATTCCAAGATTAACTGAATCGTACTCTTCTTCTAGAGATCCGCCTGAAAAATCAATTCCATTATGTACATTAAGATCCTTCCCTAACAAAATAGATCATACCATTGCTTGGGCCAAATCATTGTTCCAAGGTTACTTCAATGAAGCCCCTGAAAATGTCAACTTGTACTTGTCTCAACCAAATTTTGTTGAAAGTGTTTTGAAACAGAGTGGTGATGTCAAGAGTATCTTGGAAACAGTTAATGATTACCTAGGTGCAAAGAGACCATATACATTTGATGATTGTATCAAATGGGCCAGATTACAGTTTGAAGATAAATACAACTACGACATTCAACAATTACTATATAATTTCCCTAAAGATGCTGTTACTTCAAGAGGTGATCCATTCTGGTCTTCTCCAAAGAGAGCTCCAGATGCTTTAATTTTTGATATTAACGATGAAGACCATTACCATTTTGTTGTTGCAGGTGCTAATTTATTGGCCTATGTTTATGGATTGAAGGGTGATTCTGGAGAACCAGATAAGAGCAAGTACCAAAAAGTCATATCTGAACTTCAAATTGCTCCATTTAGTCCTAAGACGAACCTAAAAATCCAAGTTGAAGACTCTGATCCAGATCCAAATGCTGGCTTTGTGCCTGATAAAGACATCATTGATAAGTTGGCTTCAAGTTTACCTTCTCCATCGTCTCTGGCTGGATACAGATTGAATGATGTTGAATTCGAAAAGGATGATGATTCAAACCATCATATTGAATTCATTACTGCTGCTTCTAACTGTAGGGCTAAAAATTATGCCATTGAGCCAGCTGATAGATCTAAGACAAAGTTTATTGCAGGTAGAATCATCCCAGCCATTGCTACTACAACTGCTTTAGTTACTGGTATGGTTTGTTTAGAACTTTACAAGGTTGCCGATGGTAAAGACAATGTGGAAAAGTATAAGAATGGGTTTGCCAACTTGGCTTTACCATTTTTCACTTTCTCTGAACCAATTGGAAGCCCTAAGGGTAAATATAATGGCAAAGAATTTGATAAGATTTGGGATAGATTTGATATTAAGGGTGATATTACATTACAAGAATTACTAGATCACTTTGAAAAAGAGGAAGGTTTGACTATTACAATGTTGGCCTATGATGTTTCTTTACTATATGCTTCGTTTCATCCACCAAAGAAAGTTAAGGAAAGATTACCATTGACTATTACTGAATTGGTTAAAAATGTTAGTAAGAAGCAAATTGGTGAATTTGAAAAGACTTTAATTTTAGAAATTTGTTGCGACGATCAAAACGATGATGATGTTGAAGTTCCATTTGTTTGCATTCATTTGTGATATAGCATCAGCCGTAATGAATTAATATTCTCCTTTTTTTACTCCGCTCAATTTTCTTTTTTTTATTATTTATATTTAACGTTTGACTAGTTAATAACGATCCTTTTATTCTGTATTCTTTGTTTTAATGTTATGTTTCTTCATGCTTCCATTTT
>PPHU02000023.1:63628-223212 GCA_003705185.2 Ambrosiozyma ambrosiae
TTACTCCTATGAGAATGTTTACAAACCGCAATTTTAGATTTCCAAAAACAGCATAAAACATGAGAAAGAGATACATAAAATTGAGACTAGTAAATTTTTTAGCAATAAGATTCCTTCCGAATAAAGACAGTAATACAATGCTTCAAATTGAAAAGATTATTAAATGCCATATAGCAGGCATGTGATGAGATTTCTTGACTCATTTTTATAAAATAAAGACTTACATTATTCAATATTAAGTTACAAAAGGGGTAATGATCTATCTGATTTGATGTATCACTTCATGTTGATTTGTTTTGCAAGATAATATAGAGTACTTAAATAAAAGTTTATACCCCTACCCTTTTCTTGGTGCTGTTTTATGAGTATATGCTCATCAGTTTCACTCAACTATCTAATTATGAAGTTACAGCTGTATATAGAAGGAAGACAAGTTGACGAGGAAAGAACCAGAGGTTTAACTTTGTTACAAGACGAACTTAAGTATCATGAATTTCCATTCCATCTGAATATTTTGAATTATGAAGAAAAAGCGTTTACTGAGGCAGATAATTGGAACGGTTACTTTGCTGTTATAAAAGATACTTGTGCTGATCTTTACGAGATCCGATGGTGCTACGAGCTAGCTAAAAGATTGCTGTAAGTGGAATGGTTGTTTAGATTTTCCTCTTGGTTTATCAATGATATTTGATATTACCTTAATTATTGTTTATGTATCATCGAAAATGGTTTTAGTCAAGTTACTGACCAAGATTAGATAACCATTTTTTTTTCTTATCAGTCGTATTGTCACTTTGTTTGGGGCATTTAAACCAAAGTTACATTTAGCCTTCGTATCTTGAATTATGAGGAGAAGAGCTATTTAACTCGGATGTATGTGTATTTTATAGAGTATTACAGTATTATTTGTTAACTTTTTTAGATTCTATTCAATATCTTTTTAAGTATGATAATATAATTAGACAAATAAAATGTATCACACAGAAGACTGCTGCAATACTTGAAAATAATCCTAACAAGCAATAAATAAACCAAAAAAATAAAAGAATAAAATAAACACAATTAAACACAATTGAACAAAAGAAATGAAAACCCAAATTATAACCTCATGAATTAATCAATTCACAAAAATCACCGCCAAGTTCTAACAATTCATTAAAACTTCCTTCTTCAGTCACTCTGCCATTTTTCAAAAAGACTACTTTATCAGCAATAGTCATTAACTCCTCTTTGTGTGTAACTAAAATCACAGTAGCATCTTCTTTCAAATTAATAATTAAATCTTTAATATTATCAGCATTTTCAGGATCTAAGGAAGAAGTACATTCATCTAATATGTAAATCCTTGCTAAACGTAATACAGCACGAGCAATTGAAAGTCTTTGAGATTGACCACCTGAGATTAAAGAAGATTGAGTTGAGCCAAGTTTAGTATCTAAGCCACCTGCCAATGAATAAACAAATTCTTTTAAATTAACTTTATGTAAAGCATCCAAAATATCCTCATCTGTTAGATCTTCTCTAAATGGATTGCCATATAGTAAATTTTCACGTAAAGTGTTCTCAGTAAAGTAATGATCTTGAGTAACAACTGCAGTATTGGAGATTAAATAGTTCAGATCAACACAATTAACTCCTTGACCAAAGAATGTCATATAGCCCGAGGATACTGGATAGTAACGGAGAAGCAAAGAAACTAAAGTTGACTTGCCACACCCTGAATCACCAACAAAGCAAGTAATACTATTATTTGGAATTGTTAAATTAATGGAATCCAAAACTTTCTTTTGTTTCAAAGATGGATAAGAAAAGCTAACATGTGTGAGTTCATATGCATTCTGACTCTTTCCATGGAATGAAGGTTTGGTAGTACCTTTGGTTAGATTAGCATCATCTTCCAAAGAGAGTAAATCCCTTATCTTAGAAGCTGCTCTTAAACCTCTGCTTAAATTGGGAACAGAATTTAATAACGATGTAATAGAACCAGCAGAAAATAGTATTAATGTAACAACTTCCATTAATTGAACCAATGTATATTCAGAATATGCAACTAGTTTCAAACCATAAAAGAACATAACTGCTTGTAATAAATTGATTAATAGAGCACTGAAATCAAACCCCAAGCCTATAATCAGTGATCTTCTCACTCCGACTTTTTCTAACAAACATAAATTGTTTTGAAACTTCATTTTGAAGTAATTCTTCAAATTCAAACAAATAATGGTTTTGACGCATAAGACAGCTTCATGAAGAACATCTTCTAATAAAACAACTTTATCTTTGTATTTATTTTCAACCATTTGTGACAAAGTGCTGTAGAAAAGAGTGAAACCAAGAAATAAAGGTATGAAACTCAAGCCAACTAAAGCTAATTTCCAACCAGAGACGATTGCCCAAGTGACACCAGTAATTAAAACAGCAGCAAGAGAAAATACAGACCCAATGAAATCAGAACAAACAGTTCTGAGCTCTCTTGAATCGTTAATTAATAAAGAAGATAGTTCATTTGGATTGCAATTTTCAAACCACTGCACATTTTGATGTAATAATTTCTTGAAGGTTGATGATCTTAAATTATTTGTAAAATTTTCTGCAGCCCAGCATAGCATAGACTTAGAGATAAATGTAAATAAACCATTTCCGATAGAAATAGCAGTGAGAATTAAGGACCATTTTAGAATATAAGAAGATGATGCCAACCCTGTTGAAGTTGGAACAATACCAATGATTAATTTAGAGAAACAATAACTGAAAACAGGAGTTAAAATAGTAGCACCAACACTAAGTAAAATTCCAACTACAGTAACAACTTTGAATAATGTATCCATGTATTTGTTAATTAATTTGATAGAATTTAATAAACTTAGAGAAGGTTCATCTTCAGATGAATCACCTTCATTTTCAATATCATATTTTTTAGAGTATTTCTCATCAATTTTCTCATCAAACCAGCACTGAGAAGGACTTTTATTATCAACTAGGGTATCTTCTCTAGTGAGATATAAATTCAAAACTTCAGATTCTGTAGGAGAATTAACCCCATTAGTTCTTTGTAATTCATAGTCATTCATTAGACTAAATTTACCATCTCTGAAATTCAACAATTGAATTTTTTTACCATATTCAACAACTTTACCAGATTCCAAAATATAAACTAGATCATTATCTTCAATTTGAGTTAATTCATGTGTAATTATAATTGTTGTCTTATTTCTTCTCCAACCTCTAACAGATTCTAGTAAAAAATTCCTTTGTGCGATATCAAGAGCAGAAAACGATTCATCAAGAACTAATATTGGTGAATCCCTAATTTTAGCTCTAGCTAGTGCAATTCTTTGTTTTTGACCACCACTTAGTTTAATTGCATTATCTTCGTTACCAACTTGAGTATATATACCATCTGGTAAAGTTTTAATTAATTCTTTTAGATTTGCAAATTCAATTGCATCTTCGATCATCCATTGAGGAATCTCGGATAAATCTTTATATTTATATGCTAATCCAAGAGCAATGTTATCTTTGATAGAGCCATTAATCAAAGTACAGCTTTGTTGAAGTAATGTGATTTGTGTACTTAACCATTCATTATTAATTTTAGCAATATTATAATTATTGATTATAATCTTACCCGACTTTAACTCATATAAGTTTAATAGTAAAGATCCTAATGTGGACTTTCCAGAACCAGATTTACCAACTATAAAGGTTGTTTTATTTGCAGGAATAGAGATTGAAACATTTTGGATTATATCTTCAGTTGTATCTCTAGCTTGATATTTGAAAGAAACGTTTTGAAATTCAATATTACCATTTAATGGATGGTGAGGACGAAACTGAGCAACAGTGGTAACTTTTTCAGAGATAATATCAATGAATGACATCGCCTTAGATAAATTAATGAACATTTTTTGAATGAAGACTAATAAAACCGAAATAGCATTAAAAGAATTTGCAACACTAAGCAAAGCATAAAAGCAAGATAATATATCGCCAGAAGAATTATAACTGTTTCTAACTAACCAAGAACCAAACCAAAAACTTTGAACAAACATCATTAGGGACAGAGCAGTGATTACACCAACATTTAAGCTGGAGTAAAATCTATATTTAATGAAACCTTTAGAACAAACATTCAAAAAATCTGACAATTTATCGCTTTCAATTTGAGTAGAAGCTATAGTTTTAACCCATTTGAAATTTAATAGGTTCCAGTCGATAATTTTTATAGCTTCTGCTGATAAATCATCTTCAACCTTGACCCATTTGGCAATTATATTACTCATCACTGTACTAAAAATGAATATTAGAGGGAAAGAAGCCATAACAATTAAAGTTAATCTCCAAGAATAAATGAAACTAGTAACTAGCAAAGCAATAATTGTACCAATGTTTCTAGCTAATAAAGACAAAGGTTCAGCTAAACCAGATCTATATTCTTCAATACAACGATTTACTTGGATTAAATCACCTGCTAGTTCAGGTTTGCTTTCAAACCAATTGAAGTTCTTCTCAAATAAAGAATTGAATAATGCTAATCTTAATCTTGCTTGTTGTTTTTCAGCTAATAAAACGTATGTCGAAACTTGTATCCAACCAAATATAGTTTGGCCTAAACCTAACAAAGCAATACTAAAGGAAGCCCACTTTAAATCTTGAATGAATGAATCAACTGATGAATATTCACCTAACATGAAGTTAGAAAGTTTATCAAAAAGCCTATTAACCATGATTGTAATAGCAACAGGAACAACCGATACAAGACATGAAGATATAAGTGCTAGAATAATCAATGGAGTATCCTTTTTTTCTAAAAAACTAAATATGCCAGTATGAGCTATTTCCTTTTCCCCCCCTCCTTCTTTTTTTAATGGTTTCTCTTCAAATTCATTTATTAACTGTTTTTCGGTTGGAGATGGATCTCTAAAACCATTTTTGGATTTTGAACCTTCATAAAAATATTCAGAAGTTGGTGTTGTCTCTCCTGAATCTGTAAATTCGTATTCTTCTTTATTCATTATTGAAATATTATCAAGGATTGTAACCAGGTCTATAGAATACTTTGAAAATATATGCCTAACTTGTTAAAATCAGGAATATTTGGAGTAGATATAGTGACTAGATATTTTAACTAAAAAATTCTGAAACATTTTACTGCTGTGGAGCAACATATATGGGTATATGATATGGCAGGTACGTGAGAACTTTACATGATTTGATTAGAACCTCACCTTCCTATCTGGGATGATTCAATGGGATAAGGATACAGACAACCTGTACTTGAAACTAAAAGCATTAGACCAACATTGAATAAATATTGCTTATTATTTTGATAATTTAATCTATTTTAAGTTTTACCATTTCATCATTTCGGTATAGGTAAAAAGTGATAGTTCAATCATCAAGAAAAGTAAAGCATGAATCTATGGGATCAGCACAAACTTGAACAAAGAGTCATTCAGGACAGAAATTGGAATTTTGAAGATAGTAAAAGAATGACAATTTTGGTAATTGAAATTAATAGTGATCTAGTAGGTAATTGGATAGAATAAATTAATTTTCTGATATTTAAGAGTAATTAATCGATCATTGTACTTAAAGAAACCCTGAAGGCAACTTTCCCAAAATAATGATCGGCGCGTCTGTTTATTAAGCACACACGTGATACAGTAAAATTTTCCTTTTTCAAATTATTAGGCTAAAAAGAAAAAAACTTCTCTACTTAAGAAAAAAAAAGTTTGATTCCATCCAACCAGATATATGTATATGTCATGTCACCATCTGAGGGGTCTGATCCTGATTGTATATACATTTAGATAACTATTTATCTAGGTGAAAGATTTGGATATTGATTCATATAGTGAACTAATTATATTCTTGTTTTTATTAATCAAGGATGATTATAAGAACAACAATATATAGTATATACCACTAATTAACAAACTACAACTACTATTAACTTCTCCAATATGATGAATACACAGATAGGGACAACTAATTCATTAAATTAATGAATGTGAAGATAATGTTGTTTCATTTTTAGTAGAATAAGAAACTTTTTCTGACAGGAGAGTTAAAGGTTGTATGTTTAGCTTTTTTTGATTTGATTGGTGTAACAATATGTACACAGTACTCTTACAGCTACTAGTAGTATTTGATCTATACTTTTTCATTGTATCTACATTAACCAATTATATAGAGTTGATGGTAATTTTATATGTCTATACCTATAATTTTTGAATATATTGTATATTGTAAATTCCAGAATACTCGCTTCTGAGCTGCGAATTCTAATCTTTATAACCTACATGGTTAAATTGATTTTCATTGAAGCATTTCTTTAACGGCAAAAGTTAGAAAACAAAATAACTTCAAACTTGATCCCATAGGTATCTCTTTACTTTTATTCTTTTTCGAAAGTTATTTCCTTGATACCAACAGCAGCAACAGTGTCATCATGGAACAAGGCTGGTTACTAGTCATTTTGACTTCAATAACAACTATTCTGGGTTGTTGTATTATTTATATAGATCAGGTGTACAAGCTCTTATTTCCTAAAAGATATGCTAAACATCCTTTCTCCCTAGCGCATGATACAAACTTTCTAATATGTTCTTTATCTTTGAGTGCTGGCTGCCTAACTTTGACTTCATTCTACAAATTATTACCCAACTCATGGAAGTATTTACATAAAGCATCAAATTTACAGAAAAATGGACATTTAGCAAAGGCTACCTTATTTACTTTTTTCTTTCTAGGAGTATTATGCTGCAACTTATTAAATTATGTTATTCATTTCTTAACTAATGAATCCGTTGTTCACTGCGTCCATGAAGGTGGTAATGATGATGATGACCATAAGCATGATCACAAGCATGATCATCAGCAACATACTCATATTCATACTGATAACCTCGATGAAGAACATGAGCATACTAGCAGCCACGATGACGAATCATGTTATAATAAACAAAAGAAGTCTCCAGAAGACAATGGTCCTATTTTATTAAATGATATTGTTTCCGATCAAATATCGGTTCTTTCGGTGCCTATCATGAACCCTCATGAGCATACACCACTGCTAGATTTAAATAATAATCATTCTCATCATTCTTTGCTTCCTAAAAAAAGAGTTTCATTAGTTGATATTTCATTAAAAGCAATCAGGGGTGAAACTCCGGAAGGCGATTGTTTAGGCGATATGAATGATTGCAATCCAGTTATAGTTTGTCAGCATCAATTACAATCCGCAAACGAACTACATTACTGTTCCATTCCAAGCACAGAAAATTTATTGTTTATTGATAATGACAAAAGACAATTTATTACCAAGAAATCTCAAATATGTAAAAGATTCCCTAACCTAGAGATTTCATCCCCGTTAATTTATGACTCTCCAAAAAAGTCAAAAGACGCAACTGTCGTTCAACTCAATCAAGTAGACTATAACAGTACCACAGATGAAGATGACTTAAGCTTGTCACATCAAAGAGTTCAAATGGATGAACTCTCTCCTAATCTGATTTTAGATAAACAAAATCCAAACCCAAGTCATAAACATATGCATGACACAAGCCCAACTGATTTAGAAGCAAATGGAGAACCGATTCATGAACACCATCATCATCATATCCAAACCCCGTTATCAAGACTTTTATCGATAGGTCTACAAACTATTCTAGCTATTACCCTACATAAATTTCCAGAAGGATTTATTATGTATTCAACATCTCAGGCTGATCGATCATTAGGATTAAGTATCTTCTTCTCAATGTTCATTCATAACTTTGTTGAAGGTTTTACTATGACTTTACCATTATATGTTGCATTAGATTCAAGATGGAAAGCGATTTTAATTTCGGGAAGTTTGGGTGCTTCGGCTCAACCTTTAGGTGCGTTAATTGGATGGCTATTTTTTAGAGGTTCGTTCGATTTAAAAGTAGATTCGAATTTAATTTTAATTGGTGCTCTAATTGCTTTAACTTCCGGGTTTTTAAGTTACATTTCATTCCAGATGTTTGCTAGTGCTATTGGATTTGGTGGTAGACAAGAAAAAGTTATGAAATGGATGTTTTTTGGTATTTTCTTGATTGGATTGAGTGAGATTTTAGTTGGGAAGAAATCAAGTTAGGGATACAATAAGCACTATATTGTAGTTGGAAATATTTTTTTGCTTTTCCTTGCCTTGTCTTTTATAAATTTAGAATTTTTTTATTCGTTTTTTGCATCCTTGCTTTTTTACACCCAGTATGTATGATATAGTTTTTCTATACCATTTCTTTAATGTTTCTGTCTTTTTATTATTAATATAGTATTTGTTATTCCAACCCTATACGTTAAATTTCTTTCAACATAAGCTACACTGAGAGGTCAAGTTTTTAGTAATATTAAACATCCATTTACTCAGTAAAATTCTTGACTTTTGAAAATACATTAAATACCCATCTCTGTTAGTAAAGAAATTACCTTGATAATTTGATTTCTTTATGTACTCTTAGGTAAGCTTGGAACTGGTATGCTTTTGACCATACCCAATCCAAATATAATAAAACTAATCAGGTATAACACACAAAAATTAAAACTGGGTCCAATTATAATGTGAGTTTATCTAGGGAGAAAAAAGAAGTCCACCCTGGAGCCTTTAAATTTCATTTCTCAGAGGAAGCGAAGCTCGAGTGCACATAATAAAGGCTAAAAGCTTAACCCAGAGCTAAGCACTGTTTCTCTTCACATGAAAACCTCTTCAATCTTAATAATTGATTCTACGATATCAAATACTATAAATTGACTGAACCACCTTATTTAATCCATCTAGATCAACTTAGAACAACCGAATTTCTATCTGTACAGAATCATCAACTGTTTCCACGTCACTCACTCTTTTGTATTTACTTCCAGCGTAACGTCATATCAACTTCAAAAAGGTTACATACATAATCATAGACCTACCCAGTTCGTCAATTTTTATAATAGAATCAAGAATTTCCAAGTATGGGTCAAAAGACAAGTAAATTGAATAAAGAGGATTTATCGAAGTTAAAAAACGAAACGGAATTTTCAGCAAGAGAATTACAGCAATGGTATAAAGGTTTTAAAAGAGATGCACCAGAAGGTCATTTAACCAAGGATGCATTCATCAAAATTCATAAACAGTTCTATCCATTTGGCGATCCTGTTGAATTTTCAAATTATGCTTTTAAAGCGTTTAATCTAGATGATAAAGATTCTTGTAATAATGGTGTTTTACAATTTAAAAGTTTTATTATCAGTTTAAGCATCGCCTCTAGGGGTACTATCCAGGATAAATTAAGATGGTCTTTTAAGATGTATGATAGAGATGATGCTGGTGTTGTGAAGTATGATGATTTATTGAAAGTGATTAAAAGCATATATAAAATGGTTGGCTATAATGCTGTTAAATTTGATGAAGATGAAATTACACCTGAAATGAGAACTGACAAGCTATGGGTAGCTTATGGTAAGAGTTTGGATGATAAGAGTGATGGTATTACATTGGCTGAATTTTTGGATGTTAAAAATTTAGACGAAGAAACTTTGAATGGTATGAATATTTATAATAATTTAATATAATTGTATAGGTGCTTTTTTTTCTTGTTCATTTCTATTTTTATTTCTTTCTTTCTCTGTGTATGTTTTGTTTAATTATTACTCCAGGTCATGTTTTATGTTAATATTTAAGTAATATGTGTGATAATTTAGTAAATTCTTTTGAAGTCAGATACATCGTTAAAAAATAATATGAAATGAAAATACATATTACCGAATTGAAAAGTTATATATAAAGTTATATTCTTTCCGCAGTCCAAACAGCAACTCTACAAGTCATTTTAATACTTTCAGTTAGAAGCCAATAAGGTCTAGCCTCGTGAGAATCATGCTCAACAGCTGTATTTAAATGCTCTAATTCTTCATCTCTAAATTCACTAATTGTCTTGGTTAAAGAGGTCAGCTCTTCGGAATTTGAGCATTTATCAGAATCAACTTCTTCAATATCTCCATAATAGTTACTTAATGTTCTTAATTGTTGATTATAATGACCACCAATGACAGTCTCAACAGCTTCTGTACAGGCCATTGCACCTTCTTTACCTAGCATACCAGTGGCTACACCCAATCCATAGGCACCGACCTTCCATAAAGGAGTCAATAAAGAAGGTCTGACACGTCTTGTAACTTGTAAGTGATTGAATGTATTATGGTGATGAATTTCCTCCTCCCACATTTGCTTTAAAAGTGGTTTTAACTCCGGTTTATGAGATAAGGCCATGTACTGACCAGCATAAATTAAATTTGCACCCAATTCACCAGCCTGGTCAACTCTGATAGCTCTTTGTAAATATGCTGCTTGGGCGGGAGAAAGTGCTTTATGAGTTGGTTTAGAAATGGTTTCAGCTGCAGTTGATTGAAATCTTCTTAATATTAAAGACATTGGGATAATTAGCTAAATGAAGGATATGGGAATTAGATTGTATGGATGAGAGAAATATTATAAAAAAAATTAAAAATTAAAAATGAAAGAATAAATAAACGGTGAAACAAGAATTGAATCAATTGATCCTATCGTATAAAATCATTGGTACTTACCGGTGAAAGAGCCAGCCAGTTAGAAATTCTGAAATAATTATGAGACCACTTTTGTTAGGTGCACGGATGTGTTAATGGATCTCGGAATCTATATGAATTCGGATATAACGAATTTGAAACTCCAAGATAGCTTTAATTCACTACATACGAGAGTTTGGGGAAATTGAGAGATTTGGAGAGGAAGAGATATTAAGTAATATATGGATTAAAAGAATAATATTAAGAGTAATAATGGGAACCAAATCTAGAAATATATTTAGATCAGTGATAAATTCAGAAACTGGGTAAAATCGACCTCAATATAAGAGACTGCGACGCAAAAAAGCACATTTTGCGGAGCTGAAAAGTTATGGAGCGCATGTGACTAATCAATCTACATGTTAGAAATAAATGCTCTTTGAACTTTAAACTGAATTTCCTTTTGAATTGTTCTTCTTTCTTGACCTATATACATATAATTGCTACTTAACTCACCATGGTCAAAGTCACAGTTTTAGGTGCGGCTGGAGGTATTGGTCAACCTTTATCTCTACTTTTGCGATTGAACCCAAAAATCACAGAGCTTGCGCTTTACGATATAGTTAATGCTAAGGGTATTTCAACTGATTTATCCCATATTCCAAACTCAACCCAGGTTATTGAAGGTTATGTTCCTAAAGACAAGCAAGATAAAACGGAGTTATCAAAGGCATTAAGCAACTCAAATATTGTAATTATCCCAGCTGGTATTCCCAGAAAACCAGGAATGACTAGAGATGATTTATTTAAAATCAATGCTTCTATTGTTAGAGATTTGGTCAAGCAAACTGGATTATCGTGTCCGGAAGCATACATTTGTGTTATTTCAAATCCTGTTAATTCAACGGTTCCAATTGCTATTGAAGTATTAAAAGGTCTAGGTGTTTATGATCCCAAGAAAGTGTTTGGTATTACTACATTGGATAATTTAAGATTAGAACAATTTTTAAGTGAACAACTAGGCAAAGTTACATCAAACGATTTACTGGGAGATGTAATTACTATTGGAGGTCATTCAGGTGAAACTATCATACCAATTTTAAATAGTTGGGTTAAAAACTTATCTGAAGAACAATATAAAGCTTTGATTCATAGAGTTCAATTTGCTGGTGATGAAGTTGTTAAATCTAAAAATGGTGTGGGATCAGCTACTTTATCTATGGCTACTGCTGCCTATAGGTTTACTACTAATTTGTTAAATGCTTTAGTTGATGGAATTGAAATTAATGAAGTTGCCTTTATTAAATTGGATAAATCATTGATTGGGTATTCTAATTTGCCCCAGTCCTTAATTTCTCAAGTTGATTATTTCAGCTTACCAATAAAATTGAGTAAAAATGGTATTGCCTCCATTTCTTATCCTCAATCAATTTCTAAGATTGAGCAAAAATTGATTGATATAGCCATTCCCACATTGCAGGCTAACATTGCTAAAGGAGTTAAGTTTGTTACAGGTCCTAAACTATAGGCATAAATAAATGTACACATATATAACTTTTGAAGGAGTATGCACCATTAAAATTTTTGCAATGCTGTTGTATAGTACTGATGTCATTAAGCATACGTACATAACAATAATTCATCCATGAGTTTTATACTTACTACATAAATTTTCACATCCTGCAGGTTCACACTAGCAGAAACTTCTTAAACTAGGTTTTATAACTTAATCCTTAATCAGTTGATCTACGATTCACTATATATAACTTTCATTCAGTATTTGCGCTTACGTAAGTTTTAGCGTCTATTATTTATTCAGGAATACTCAAATGTTACCTTCATCGTACATAATACTGCTAGGTCAACTGATATTACAAAAAAAAAATATTACTTCTTTAATAATCCCCCTTAACTTTTATTGATTGCTTGTGAGTTTCCAAGCAGCTGCATCAGTAATTAAGCTTTTTCCTAAAAAATTACAAAATTTTTATATTATAGATATAGATTCCAGATAATCCCCTGTAGTTCATGACAACGCTTGATTGTATGTTGAAAAAAAAAGACTTATTTCACCCTCAGTGTTGCATATATTATTAGTCAATGGATTGTACATACGCTCAGTGCTTACATTGTCATATATACATATTTAAATGCTGAGCATAATATTTTAAAAGTAGAATTTATCGCTACCGCGGATTGAAAGTTAAAATAATGCTGGTGCAACAATCAAATCTTACATTAATGTATGCATTGCAATTAAGGACATGCTACATTTATATGCCGGACTTCTAGAGCATGTTTATATAATAACTGCCCAATGCGCAATCTGCGAGGAGAGTTGAGACCGAGCCTACTTTAATTCTGGATGCATCAATTAATTTTCGAAGACAAGACAAACTTACAGTAAATTTAGTATATCACTAAAATAATTAACTGATTGTAGAACATATATATATATATATATATACACTGGATTTACCAGGTTGATATAGAAAAGAGCTAAAAAAGGTATACAAGAAAAGGAAGAAATTTTGAAGATTAAATGAATGAAATTTTATAAGCAAATTTGAAATAAAAGTCATAAGAAAGCGGACATTGAAAAGTAGTATAATATATGTAGCCATAAATTCAAAAACAAAAAGCAGATTAAAATATAAATTAATAATAACCATATGGATTTCCAGGAACAGAAATAGCAGGTTGAAGTGGAGGAGGAGGAGGAAGAGCAGCAGCAGGCAGCTGATGCATCATTGGTGGAGGAATACCAGGTGGTGCAGGCCCTTGTTGGTAGGTATATTGCTGAGATTGGTAGGCCAATTGTTGAGGTTGAGGAGCACCAGCAGGAACAGGGGCCATCATACGGCAATGTTCTTCATGAATTGCCATATATTCAGGTGGTGGGCCCATCACACATTGCTGAGGAACTTGAGGTGGTGGACAAGCAGGAATCATTGAATGCTGAGATTGAGGAGTTAATGGTTGGGAGACATGTTGCATTGGCGAATGCATCATAGGCATGTGTTGTTGCTGAGTCTGTGGACCAACTTCAGAAAGCGGTAAATGATGGTAATGATTCATTGAAGGATAATTTTGCTGCATAGGAGGCTGTGAACGTGGGAAGTCTCGTTTACAGTAGTATGAATTTGTTGGACTTGGTAAAACTGGAGAGTTGTTTTGAACAATTGGAGATGGTCCATGTGCAGGAATATTTTGTTGTTGTAATGATTGCGGGTGCTGTTGATGAATTAATGATTGTTGAGGTTGATATGAGGGTGAGCTTGCAACAGGTGTTTCCATGTACTGACCAGCAGCTATAGAAAGAATATCCCTGAGCGTAAGAGTAGAAATACTATTTATTGTTGGATTTAACTTTTTAGTAAAGTTTTGGATACTAATCATGAGTTCAGAATTCTCTCTTGTTTTTGGTATATTTTCTAACCTTGTAATTAACATCCCAACAGTCGATTGAAAAATTTCAGATGCCGCTCTAGTCAAACTTAGTTCTGAATACTTTAAACATTTATCAAATTCACCAGTAATCAAGTAAGTTTGAGCTAGCAGAAAATAAACTATAAACTGATCAGCAGGCTCTTGCTCGCTGAACGATGGATAATCAACTAATTTCTGTAAAGTAGCAGTAGCAAGACTTCCGTTAAATATTGGTGAATTTTCAATTGATAGAAATGCAGAACGTAGTAATAGTAATCTAAAATTATCATTAACACTAGTAATAACATTATCACACACTCTAATGGCCCTATTAATATCACCAACTCTTTCGAAAGCCATAATTAAGAAACACCAGATGTTCACATAAGACTTCAGATCATTATCCTTCGAAGGTAACGGAAGAGACAATGTAGAGACTAATTCACTGTGAGCCATATCGAGGTTTCCATCATTTAGTCCAATGGAAGCTAACTCAAGACGGGCCATTCTAGCAATATCAAATTTATCAGCTGTAGCTATCTGAGGAGGCAATAAAGATAAACAATTTCTAAAGGAATCAACAGCCTCTCTAGTTAATCCTAGTCGAGCAGTTGTCTTGCCTAGCATCAACCACAATAAAGAATCGTCTTTTGTAATCTCAAATGCTGTTGTTATCACACTGTGAGCCTTTTGGTAATCTTCTAATAATAGATAAGTCTCACTTAACCTTGTCCATAATCTAATTTCCATCTTGGCTTGATGGGAGACGCTGATTGATCCATTAATAACCTCAGCTAGACGATGCAATAATCTCGGTTTATCGCTATTATTTGGAGAATCAATGATTGCAGTAGCCAATCCAGTAATAGCTTGTATATTATATGAATCGTATTTTAAAGCATTCTCGAACGAATTTATTGCAGTTGTTGGAACAGAACCTAATGATAGCGCAAAATTTCCGCAAGCTAACCAAGTAACTAAAAAACCGTTCGTTTCTGATTCTTCCAGAAATGACTTAGTTGAAAGCGATCCCTTCCTTGCAGGTTGCTTGGGCGAAAACGTTGGGCTTCTCCGTCTTTTAGCGATAGAGGCAGGCATTCTAGGACTTAAAATAGAAATTACAGTTGCAAGTCTGAGTAATGGGATGGAAAATGTGAAAAATGCTGATGGGTGTTCCGAAAGATAAAAATAGGTGAAAGCAAGAAAGTAAGTAGTAAGAAAAATGAGCTGTCATTGAAACAAAAAAGAGCAAAGTGGGAATGGGCTTAGTTATATACTGACTAATTGATGGGGAGACAGAAAATTTAAATTTGAAGAGCAGGACAAACTCATCCATATTAATTGGCTGATCATGCAGATGTAACTCGACACGAGACAGGAGGAACAATTTATTTTTACACTCCTACGCAAGCTATTGTTTTGCTTATTAATAATTTTGAAATTTTATTTCCCCGTCATGCAGGACACCCTTGCAATCTCGATACGATCTTCTTTGTTTGAAACAGCTTTAAGATTGTTTATTTTTTTTTATATTAAGATCTGTAGATTAATTTAAAATTACATATACAGTCTCTTAATTGATTATGCACCAGGCCGTGCAGTTGAATAGATTATTTGTTAATCGGGCTTATTAATAGCTGACTGCATATGAACAAAAATTGATCTGGTCTGTGTTTCAAAAGGAGTCATAAGGCAACAACTTAAAATTCTTTCAATCTATATTAGAAGTATTAAAGAGGCTTTTTAAGCCCACGAATTCAATGGGTTCATGCATGCTATTTTAAGGCAGTCCTGGTCAGTTTGAAAAAACTTATGTCCTGCATATCTAGTGCATGATGTAAGATTGTACTGAAGTCACGTAACAGCTTTCAAACCTTTGAAGAAATTATTTTTTATGGGGCTTACCCCTTCGGGAAGTCAAGTTCGGCTGAAATAGAGCATATTGCATGCTAAAATTAATGTACAATGTGCATTGATATTAAGTTATTTGCATCTTCAAGTGCATGTGTAAAAATACTGTTCTCTCGTTTTATATGCACATGCATGCGTGATTTTGCAATATCAGCAAATCCGTCCTATATTTCGTCCCACAGATCGCTATACAAATTTTTCCTATCAACTTTATATTTTATATAGTTCTTATAACTAGTTAGGTAAGGTAATGTACTCTAAATTTTACAATTCGGAACGTATTATTTATTCATGACCATATATATTTTCAAATAGAATTGGGGGAAATCTTCATTAGTATAACTAAAGATAATTCTGTCAAAAATATACATTATGTGATCGTGGTGATGATTGTTCATTAGGATACTGCTTTCTCTTATTTAAAACTTAGTCTTATATTTTATATAATTGATACCTCTTATTACGTGATTTACCTGATAATTATTGAACATCTGATTTCCCTGTGAAAATCGAAATCCAGTCCGCTGATATTGATAAGTGACCTAATACATAAGTGGAGATTATCTGTATAAATCACTCTTACAATTGTAGCGAGCTGAAGTTAATCTATAATGATACACAAGAATGTGCACAATTTCAATGGAAGTGCGTCATTATAAAACTAGTAATCAATCGCGGTTATTCAATAACAAGTATGGTATATAAAAGCATCTTGATAATTCATTGTAATCATTACAATTCTCTGAAGAGTTCCGGTAAGAATTCTAACAGCTGGATGGATGACTGATAAGGTCAATGGCCATATGTATGAGTTCCCACTCTGGTTACAATATCAATGTTCATGTTGTAGCTTGAATGATCTAGTAACAGTAGGCAACCTCCTGTTTAGAATACACCCGGAGTTATATCGCATTTGTTATGATGGTATTGATGAGCACCATTTCCTCTTTATACATCGGATCTTCAGCCGTGTCAAAAATCAAAAATTTTATATAAGCTTGTAAGATTCTACGGCCATCCATATTTTATCTGCATATGAGTTTTGCCTTGAATCGCGATGTCTGTATAAGCATTCGAAGATCCCCCTTTCTATATGGTACTCAATAGATTGCATGCATATATCTGCATAAAAACTAGTTTATACCCGCTGAAACGATGATGATATAGTGGGTTGTGCTTGGTTGCGGCCAACCATGAAATTTCTAGGTGACCGAGATTGATCGATCATATATACATGTAACAGAAAAGATTAAAACCTAAAATTTAGATAAATATAATGAATAGAAATTATATAATTCAAAATTAAGCTTGTTTCCTATGTACAATTAAACTTTAATCCAAATAGAAAATCTATATAGTACTGTAATCAATTTTTGAGAAAGATCAATATGATTAATGGCTGATTTAATTAAGGAAAAGAAGCATGGAAGTCAGCATGCTAATTTAATTTATATCTGCTGTTAAACTTGTAGAATTTTTCGAATTTAACCATTTAACCAACTTTGGAGATAATTTAAATAATATTTTGTAAGTAATGGAATACATTTGGTGTTCTAGGCTTGATATTTAGGATTTATATGTAGTTTATAGAGATCGACTTTATAAAATCCTCTTTAGTTCTTTTCATGTATAATGTGTCTGGTATTTAATTATAGCGGTTATATTTTTGCACTGACCACTACTAGCTTCTACGAGACCCAAAATTGTATATATTGGAATATCAAAAGGCACATGACATGATATATAATTATGATAATATGATCGAAGGCAAACTTTTAGGCATAGTTATATAATTCTGGAGTGATTCTGCTAATTTTGGGAATATACAATTTTAACCCTTTGAATCTAGTTACGGTTAAGATGGATCGCTTGGTCCCTATATATGTACCTACGTATAGAAACAGATAGATACAGCTAGCTATATTATTGATGTTTTATATAATATTCAATTGATCTAAATTATATTAAAATTTCAAATCTGATCAATTTTGGTCCCCACTCATAAGCACAGAATGTATATATCAAATAAATCGAAAGGGTATCTATGTATTCAAGGATCACAATTGTTTGAATTTCACATGCACGAGCCATATATAAAAGGTTCCATTTATAATGTTTTAATCGCCTTATACAAATAACGCCTATATAAGGCAACATTATATTTACCAGCTTATATATTTAAGGTTTTTTTGTTTATTGTTAACTCTATGAACTAAATAGATAGTTTACGTATCACATATGTATCACATTAGCGATGAATGTCTGAATTTAAAGGAATTATTGCACCAGTAACTTAAAATTAAATTATATATTGAACATAGTAAACACTGCACAATTATATATAACGTAGAGAATGTTGTAGTTTCTAAATTGATTGAATTAAAATCAGTACATAGTAATATATAGTTTGTGCTATCTGCAACTCAACATATATATATACAGATAGTATAAAGGTCAAAAGTGTAAAAAATGGGGTCACCTGTATTCAAAATTTTCCGTTCAATAAATTCTTAATCATATCTTTACCTGTGAAGTATATGGTTCTAGACAATGTAATAAAATCTAAGGTTGAAGAGAGAGTATCTAAGAAACCAAAAGGAAGCATAGCCGGGATCCAGCCTTGGGCTAATTCCAAAGCAAAAGAGCCTGCTGGCATGCTGTACTGTCTAAATTTACCATAAGGCATCCAATTTTGATCACCCGGAAGGTAAACACTTCTCTCAATTTGGTTTGGATAAGCAGCGGTTTGCTCACCGGTCAAGATAGTGAAATAATCATCTGCAAAGTGTATTCCGGTATGACCTTCCGTACCAACAGCGGTACCAAAGATGATAACATACTCGGAAATTGAGGCATGTAGAATAAACATTTGACCCATTGCACCACCAGCATTATTGAAGACCCAATCGTCAAAGTTCAGTTCATTAACAACATCAGACCCATATTCTTTGATTAAACTGTTAGTTAGATCATAGAATAATGCTGTACTATTATCTGAATTTCTTGCAATGGCTTCTTGACTAATCTTTTGGAGCGTTTTTTTGTCGAAAATGTAATTTTTAGGTAACCAGGTGTAAAACAAGGAATCTAAAACATAGTAGACAGAGAAAAGAACAACTGGTAGTAATGCCCAGGTAAGTAACTTCATTGTAAGCAAGTTAGCTAGTTTCGCAGGTTGGTGAAAAAGAGTAATTGAAGTTGTTTGAACCCTTGGTCTTTTTCAAAGAAAATCATGAAACGTTAAGAGTAAACATGTATATATACGAGAAAGTTAAACGAGAAATATAGAAAGTTAAGTTGCACCGCCATCTTTGATCCTAGAAAAATTTTACAGCAATCCAGAGAAATGTCAGTTTTCCAAGACAGTGTGTTAGTTTTAGTAATCAACCAATAAAAACTATTTAAATCAGGTGATTAAATACTATACCCTTACGTAAATTTTCAATTTCTAGCAGAGCCAACACCTCTATTTTTAATAGCATCTTTGCACCAGATGCACAAACTAGATCCAATTGGTTCTTGTAATATAAGGTAGTAGTAACATGAAAGACACGTTTTGTGTTTTCCCATTCAATCATATACTTAAATTCACCAAAAATGCAAGAACTAGATAAATTGCTACAATTATCGGATCTCAATATAGCATTATCTCAAATTGCCGATTATTGTAAGCCAAAAGATTCTTTTGAAATCCTGAGTATCATAGAAAACAATCTTGGAGCACCAGATAAGAAGACCCCAACTTCACAGGCGGTTTATTCATTTATTGAAAACTATGCATCAAAATGTTCAGATATAGATGATCTAGATATGATGCTTGTATCATTACAAGAAAATGGTGAAGTTACAGGTGTATATCAATTACAGTGTTACGTGAAGATGGCAAAAATTGCATTAGATCAAGGTGATACATGTGAGGCTTCAAAGTATTTAAGTAAAGTGAATCCCTTAAAACTTGATAGTTTGCCACTCATAGCAACGCAATACTATATCTTGAGCTCTGAGCTGGCCGGAGATGCTACACAAAAGGAGAGATCGTTAACTAAAGGTTTGGAAACCATTACTTCAATAATAGGTGGTAATTCAAATAAACTATCATTCGAAATCTTGCATTTGTTATTTGATGCAAGATATCGTTTTACTTCTTTTTTAATCGAAACAAAAACTAAACTAGGAATTGCTTTACAACTGTCATTCGAAAATTTTGAAATGGGAATCAAATCAAATTCAGGTTTGCTAAATTCATCGATTTTCAAAGAGAACTTTGATAGTTTTATTATATTACTAATAATTATTCCATATTCTCATACAAAGTTACAATACCTATCAAAGTTTTCTAAATATTTGAATTCTGAAAATCAATGGATTTCTCAAAACTTAGACCCATCAATAGAATCATTGTTGATAAGCTTTATTAATTTTGTCATTATTAAATTTGATAATAAGAAATTGTTTGAGATTTTGCAGCAGAAATTCGGTAATGATTTGGAGAAAGTTTATAATCAATTGATTGAATTTGATTTGGTTTGTATTTCTAAGGTGTTCATATCTATTCAAGTTGGAGACATTATTAAATCATTAGCCTTACCAGGCTCTTATACACAAGAACAGATTCTTGATTTGATATTTAAGTTAATATTAGATAAAAAGATCGAAGCAGAATTGGACGACGTTACAGGATATGTTCACTTCCATGAAGATAATACGGAGGAAAGTTGGAATTCTAAAATCGCTGATGTGTTAGATAAAGTGGATTATATCTCTGATAAGATACAAGCATTTTGAATAATCGTAATTAAGTTAGGTTTATATCATTGTTTAGTTGTTTGCTTTTACATTTTGGAAGTCATGTTACTTTTTTTTAATTAAATTTACAGAATTATGTGAGTGTATTAAAGCTTTTTAAGTTCATCAATGTAAAGGACAAGTCATAAAGCAAATGTTAACTAAATATCAAGAAGAAAAATAAAACAATATAAAAGACAAAGCAAATCCGAATAAGTAAATATAATAATAAAGAAAAAAAATTGTTTTAAAGAATCTACGAAAGAAGAGCTAATAAAAATATAATAAGAAAAACATAAAAAGAGGACGAGCTCAAAAGTCACGTAACCAATTTTTTTTTTAATTTGCTTTAACTCTACCAGCCAACATATCGGCAATATCTCTAATTTCCTGCCAGAAAATAGTCTTTCTAACTCTCTTACCTTCTTCAGTTTCATAATCAAACAAAGTTCTGATACTATTAAAAGTTAAATGAGATTTCGTGACACCTAAAACACAAGCAGTTTCAGCAACTTCAGCAGAATGAATAAAATCACCAAACTCATTAACACTGTTAGAAGCCAAATCATAATTGTTTTCCATGAAACCAACAGCTTTAATAGCAAATCTAGCAGCTCTAGTTCTATCAATCGCTGATGGAATACCACCTTGTTGAACATGACCTGGGATTGCGGTCTTAGCATCGAATAATCCTTCAGATTCTGAATTAATAATATCAGCAATGATTTTTGATGTTAAGACTTTAGAAGCATTAGCAGACTTTAAAATTAATCTACCTGACTTGTTCTTACCTTTATCATTAGAAAAGGAAACTTTTAATGTTTCAATATCTTGTTCAAGTTGATGTAATGGCAAACCCTCTTCTGGGACATATGAAGCAGTAGCACCTGAAACTAGTTGTGTGTATGAAGGAATAAAACCAGAATTACCACCTTGGCATTCAATGATGAAGGCTCTTTTTCTGGTTGCTGCAGCCGACTGTTTAATAGCATCACAATATTCAACTAAGGCATTTAAACAAGTATCAGAACCCAATGAATATTCAGTACCTGGAACATTATTTGAGATAGTAGCAGGAATTAAAACCATTGGAATTCTAAAGGCAGGATAAGTACTTCTGGCTTTTTCTAATTGGTTTAATGAAACAAAAGCTTCAAATCCACCAACTAAAATCAAACCATCGAACTTATATTTATCGAAATAATAAGCAACTAAACCGATATCAGATTCTTCCGGTGTTGATCTATTAGTACCAATTTCAGAACCTCCTAAACTAGTCCAACCTTCAATATCTAACCATTTAATTGATCTAACAGATTCATGTCTTGCTAATCCGGGGAAACCATTGTTAATAGCATATGGAGTATGACCTCTAGACAAGCAAAAATTGGCAAATGAATAAACTGCAGAATTCATACCACCAGCTGGGGCACCGACATTCACAATAGCAAATCTCTTTCTTTTTGCAGGAGGTAATGTTGGTTCACCGAAATCAGCAGAATTCATAGCAATAAAATTTTGTAAATGCTCATTGAATTCTGAATCTCTTAACGAAATAGCTCTACTAAAATCTTTGCTTTCAATAGCTTTAGCGACCTCTTTGGTCAGCTTAACCGCTTCAACTAATGGCTTTTTAACAACTTTATTTTCCACAATTGAAATCATTGGAGATGGGGTCTCTGGAGTACCTTCCAAAACGGCATCAACAGCAGCAACACCTTGTAAAGTAGCTAACATTCTATCATAAGCAACAGCGGTACCACCTCTTTGAACATGGCCTAAAGTAGTAACTCTTGTATCAAGACCTAGTCTATCAACTAAAACTTTCAAAACATCTTGACAAGTAACCGGGGTCAAATCCGAGGCAATTGCACCTTCAGCAACAATAACAATGGTCTTTCTTTTACCTCTAGCTCTATGTTCGGAAACAATTTTACACATATGATCAGACCAATCTCTTTTTGGAGAGGGGAATTCTGGAATGAAAATATAATCGGCACTGGTAGCAATACCAGCCATTAGTGCTAGCCAACCACAGTGTCTACCCATAACTTCAATAACAAAAGCTCTTTGATGCGAATTGGCAGTAGCATCAATATAATCAATTGCCCGACAAATTCTGGCTAACGAAGAGTAAGCACCAATTGTAGCATCAGTTGAAGACATATCATTATCAATTGAGCCGACAGTACCACAAATATTTAAATGCTTATGCTTTTCGTATTGTTCATCAGTGATTTTTCCACTATCGAACAATTCTTTAATTAAAGAAGGCCACTCGGATCGAAACAAATCGGCACCAGTTAAAGAACCGTCACCACCGCAAACTATAAGAGCATCGATACCAGCATCAATCATATTTTTGCAGGCAGCAACTCTACCCCATCTTTCTTTAAATTCCATGCATCTAGCAGTACCAATATTAGTACCACCTTCAGCTAACCAACCCCTAACATCATGCCATGACATTTTTCTGATAAATTCTGGACCTCCTTTAACTAAACCTGAATAACCTTCATAAATAGCATAAGCTTGACATCCTTTATAAATAGCTGTTCTAATAATTGCTCTAACGTTAGCATTCATACCAGGAGCATCACCACCAGAAGTCATAACGGCAATATTTCTTTTTTGTTCATCTGATTCTAAATTAGGTGACAAAGCAGAAACTGGAGTAATGTGTTCCTTATTAACTTGTTTTTCTTTGAATCTTGTCTCTGGGTTGACACCAAATGAGTTCTTTAAAGAAGAGAATCCTATAACGGAACCTAAAGGATCCACAACATAAACTTCGAATGGGTCTAATTCTTCGGGTCTGATTTGGTATTCACAATTTTTGGCCCCTAATTTATCAATTAAAGATTGAATTTTATGAGTAGAGAAGACTATACCACCCTGTAATGTTCTCCAATCCCTTTTAAATTTATGAGAATATAAGTTTTCAATGTCTAGTTTAATATCTTCAACTGAAGCGGCCTTTGATGGATTATAGACTAATTTGAGTGTAACAGTATCAGGAGAGTAAATATTTGGATTTGTAGTCAACCAAGTCGAATTGTCTTCCTTTGATACCTCTTGGTCAAAAGAAAGTACATCCGTGTAGAATCTCAGAGTTTCTTGGTAAAGATCTTTCGTAGGAGCATAAAAGGTGACGAAAGAAGTTCCGTTAAATAACGCTTTCACAGGCATTTTCTGTTGTTATAATTGTGCTTGTTGAGTGACAATTGTAAATAAACTGAATTTATACCACAGAATTGAAGAAATATATGTAGATCAGTTACTGAAGATAAAGTACAAATGTCGAATTAATTGTTTTTATAGAAGTTTGGGTATTGTGTTGCTTAATTACTTATTGAACCCACTTCCTGTTGCTAACATCATCAGCTCACTCACGCTGGAGCGACCTCCGAACGTCGCCGACCTCCGAGAATCCGAAAGGTCGATGACGCAAAGACGAAATCTCTCTTTTCTGAAAAAACTTGTCCCACGCAAAGACAACATGATGGTAATAAAAAATGTCAAAATACTCTATTACATTCGTATTAAAAGCGTAAGCTGTTACACGAGATAATTACTTTAGATCAAAATAAATATACATATAAATTCAAATTTCTGAAACTAAAAGTCTCCTCTTTAAATTATTTAAAAAAAATTAAGTGAGCCTTAGAGGTGGAATTTTACTGAGTTATATTGAAACAAGGTACACTACCACTTAAAAGAGACTCATGATCGAAATAGAAGTGAATTATAAAAAATTACAGATGACTAAAATGAAACTTCAATCAAAAAAAAAGTTGAATCAGGAAAATTTAAAATTAAAACACCCAACTAAGTGATTTTATCAAGCTGGAGGTTCAGTAATCAAAGTATGGGTAACTTCAGTATTCATTACTGTCAGATATACGAATTCTGCATCTTGTGTAACAGTGGCTGTTAAATCAAGCTTTAAAGCAGTAGGAATTATCAATGCTTGTTCCCCAGACTCTGATACTCCAATTTGAGTTTCGATTGATGCAACTGTATCATTAATTGTAGTTTGCTCAGTAGTTAATACAACATATGATCCGGCAGAGTTAAGTCCTCCATAAGCAAATATTTCATTAAAGAGCTGTCCTGAACCATTACGATAATTAGACAATTGAAATTTAGTTGTGGCCTGCGTAACTGAGTCCAAGTAAACGTATCCTAATATATCGTAAAGTCTGGGTCTGAACTCAGAAGGCAAGTTAAAAACAAAATTGTATAATGCATCTAAAGCACTAGTATATAGACTACTATTTTCAAAAATATTAGTAGCTGAATATCTTGTGATTGCACTCAAATAACCCATAACTGCAGGTTGTGTTTTCTGAGCATCAATGTACCGAACATAAGCTTCTGAATTATTTTGAAAATCGTAGATTAGAGCATCTACTCCACAATACATTATATTAATATAATCTGATGTAACTATAATAGTTGAATGAGCACCTTGGGTAAATATTATTCCATTTTGAGCTGTCTCAACTAAAGTAATTGTGGTTTCAGTAACTGAATGTTTAATTTTAGTTGAGGAATTATTTGAATCAACATTAGTCTCAACAGAAACAACAGAAATGGGAAAAGTGTTCGTGAATTCAAAAGAAGTACTTGCAGTAGCCGTAATAATGGAAGGCGAGTATTTGGGAGAAGCTGAAGGAGCAGCAGTAGAGCTAGCCGTAGATATTGGGACGGGTGATAATAAAGATGCAGATATATATGCACTAGTATAACTTTCATACACTCCTTTAGCAACATATAATAACCTATCCGACCAAGTGAATAGTGGATAAACCCTTTGAATATCTTGATAAATACTAGAGTAGATGGTAGGATCTACTACAGAAGTTTTATTTAGCATTAGAATAGCTTGGGCAAAGTTGTCAATTTCTGAAGTAGAACTTTCTTGATCCAAATATGAACTCATTAATAAAGTATATTGGTCAACGTTACTGGCATAGTCAGCGAAAACTGCGTACCATTTAGCTACATCATAAGCAGAGGACTCAAATTGATTTGAAATTGTAACTGAAGTATCAGTGAAAGTAGTAGTTGAATAATTTGAATTCGTAGACGTGATAATAGTCACGTATTGAGTTTTATAAATTTTAAATAAATCTTTTGCTGAGGCTAGGATTCTTTCACTCCATGGGATATCGCTCATAAAAGCAACCATTGAACTACAAGCACCATCAAACACGGAAACAGAATTGGAATCGTTTATATACACTGAATATTGCGTCATAAAAGACAACATATCCTTTGAATTAGTGTAAGTATAAAAAAACTGTTGTAAATACTGCCAAAATTATGGATATCAAAGTACATGGCATCACATTTAGCAAAATTATAAGCATTAGAATAAGCGCCAGATGCAGTAATTTCAGGGAGTGCAATGTCCCAAGAAGAGGAAGATACTGTTGTCACTGGCGGAGATTCCCATGTACTAATACTAGAATCATACGAAGTGGCAGTCAGGTACAATGCAGAAATGTTTTCTATTAAAGAAGAACGTTTGGTTGCAGGTAATTGAGAAAACATTGTCAGCTCCAAATCAACTAAAGATGTTTGCAACCAACGGTTCCAAAAAAGGGCAGTTTGTTGTTCATCCACAATTGAAGTCAAACTATCATAAAGACCATCAGAGCTAAAATAAGATTGATAATATTCATCATTGTAATTTATGTCTTCAAAAATTATTTGGCCATAAGCAAATCTCTCTTCTTCAAGAAGCACTTGTGATGGTATTTCAGCTTGACAAATTTGTTGTATTAATATGAATGATAACAAATAATCCAATTTCCTGAATAAAATCATTTTAAAAATCTTAAATTGGGAGGTGTTTATTTATGGAAGTATGAGAAAAACAAAAATTGATCAATGTTAAGGCTATAGAGGAGGGAATTCGATCGAGATATAGTAAAAGGAATATCAAGAAAAAAGGAGTAAAGAAGAAAAACAGAATGATATTTTAAATTTTAATGGAGAGCATCCCATATTTTTAGGTAAATTAAAAATGTCTATACGGGGGGTTTAAATTGGAATGGAATAACTATTGCCCAGTTTTTTTGACTCCTTCTATGATTAATCACTATTTGAACTTCAGGATTTTCGCCGATAATCAATCTGAACTACAATTGAATAGTATTAAAATAAATGTATTTGTTTGTAGAAATAATTCATGTAAGTCAATCCTTATTTATGTGAGTAAACGGGTAATGTGCGCAAAGAAAAAACTGTCTACTGTGTAAATTCATCCCTTTGGAGATAAAATATGATTCGTAGGGTAAAATATAAATGAGGCTCAATTACAATCCATTTAAAATCTGTGATCTGTTATATCTGCTTTTGCTTTAAACAAATAAAACTCAGGGTATACTTTTTTCATTTCCTTATTCAATCTTCCTACTAGTAGTGAGTAGATTGTTCATCAATCATTTTGCACCTCATTATATGTTTAGATAGCAAAAAAAATTGAATGAACCGCTTCCATTCCACATTCACTACTGGTTACATAACTTTAAATAATTATGCTTGTGTCATTGACCTTACAAAAAAACTTATACAAATGATTACCTATGCTTCAGTCACTTAGGCAAATTTTGAATCTTTTATTACAAATTCAGAAAAGCGGTTGAATTTCATAAAGCGTTGTAAATAAATAAGTTTATATTAGACAAAGAAAACAACAAATAACTAATAAAAAATAGAACAGCAAGAATCTGTTTTGTGAATAAATAAGTGTTAAAATTGAATATCATGCGATCATAGAGAAACTGTTACTAATTAAATGATTTTAGTATTTCCTCTTTCTTATAATCTATCCGTAGCAAAAAATATTATAAAATCGGAATAATAAATAAAGACAGTAAAATCATTTTGAAGGATCGTTTCTTTGATAACCCAAATAACCTTGAGCTCTTGAACTAGGTAATAAATCTAAATATTTATCAGCTAAATTTCTACAATCTTCAAAACCATTTGGGCCATTCACTTTAAAACAATTTTCCAAAGCTTTTCTGACAATTTTTAATACCTCAATTCTAATAAATTGTTCTCTTAGCATAGATTCTTGTGCTTTTCTTAAATCTGCTGTGTTTCTGTAATCAATCTCATCGAAAGAGACTTCTGGAGAGTGATGAAATTCTGCTTCTGTGGAGAAGTTAATAATACTTTCTTTGTTAGTATTATTTGTACCTTCTTTCAATTCTTTTAAATAAAACTAAATTTAAAACTAAACATACCAACCATTGAACTTTGTTTATACCTAATGAGTGGTGTATTAAACAGTATTCACAATGTCTCTCATTCATCTAATCCTTAGGACTTCAGTAAGTTGTTCCCCTCACTTTAGCCATACAGCTGAGGATTTCTTGGTGGCGCATTAAAATAAGGCACAGCTTCTGGTGCACGGTTTTTGATAATATTATTAATTTTTCCAATCCCGTAAACAATGGCGCCGCATACTTCAGCCTGTTTTTTGTTCTGAGAGTTTTCACTTCATGAACTAGTAACGTAAATCTTCCAATATGGACAACACAACACTTATTTACTTCCAAACGCCCGACTCTTTTCCTTATATCAGGTCACTCACTATACTTTTCACAATATTATTATAAGCACTATTTCCTCAAAACTGTACCTTCTCTTCAATTGATGTGCTTTAAGATCCATATTTGATTGCTTTATCTTACCTTATTTCATATTTATTCAAGAACAGTAAAAAAATACGTCAGCTTTCATAGAAATGTCTGAAAATAACAACACACTGCAGCCCATGAGAAAACCATTAGTAAAGTTTAACGCTCAAATAATTGCTATAACTCATACTATATGTTCTTTAAGTGCTTTTTTAGTTGCCCTTGCAGTTGGTGTCTCTTTACATTACTATAAAATCGTGCAGAATGAATTTTATGGCTACCCAGAGGAGTGGTTTCCAAGTGTCAGTGCTACTATTGGTGACAGATATCCTGAAAGATCCATCTTCCAGATCTTGATTGCTTTAACCGCAGGTCCTAGATTTTTACTTTTGTTATTGAATTATATCAGATTATATAAATCCAATTCATTCTTACCTAAATTTGGTCTAATTTCTGGAATTGTTAGAACAGTCACTTGTGGTGGTTGGGTCTATATCACTTCTACTGATGATCATGATTTTCACGATATATTTATGATTGCCTATATTGTTTTAACGATTCCCTGGGATTTAGCTGTCACTAGATTATCTCCTCCAAGATCTTCATTGAGAAAAAATAGAAAATATACTTCTTTATCTTTCTTTTTCATGTTGATTCCATTAATTTATTTATTCATTCAACATAAAGTTTATAAGGTTCCAGGTGCTTATTCTTATTATGCATATTGTGAATGGTCCTTAATTCTGTTGGATATCGGTTTTGATGCATGGTCTATTGTTGATTTCAGGGATTTAACAGTGGAGTTAAGAGCTTCAAATAATCAAGATGAATATTTTAATGCTAATTTCAATGTTCAATTAATTGATGACCAAAAATCTAAGCACTCAACTTCTTCAAACACTATGAGCTTCTCCAAAGAAAGTAAACTATTACCTAAGTTAACTGATATAAACAACTCTTATTTTGAATTGACTGTTAACACCATCAATTCATTCATCTTTTGGTCTGTTTACACCGCTTTATTCTTATGTGTTTGGTACTTCCCATTATGGTACATGGGTATTTCAGGTTATGAAGCTTTTATTGTTGTCACGTTTTCACCTTTCTTATTAGTCATTCCAGGTTTAAAACCATTATTCTCAAAATACCCACAAGTTAATAGAGTGCTAACTGTTACATTAGGTATTGGTTCCTATTTAGTTCCTGATCCTGAGAAACGATTTTTTATGATTAGTGCAGGGTCATTTTTTGCTGCGCTATCACTAGCTATTGAAATTTGGACTATTGGTAAATTGAATGATCCTGTTGTTATCAAGAGTTATGCTGCGTCTTTTACCATGGGTCTAATATTGTCCTCCATTTCTAAGTTTGCTTTTTGGACCAATAATCCGATCTGGCCAATTATGAATAACGAAACTGGTGGTTGGAACTTCACTGGTTTATTAATTGGTTTAGCTGCAGCTTTATTAACTAAATTACCATCGAAGAAGATTGAAAAAAATGTTACTGAGATTAAGGAAAAAAATGAAAAGACGCCATCTATTTTGTTGACCGCTTTAGGTTTTGGTTCTATCATTTATTCCTCTCATGCTCTACTTACTGACTCTTCAACTATGATTTTATGGACATGGCAAGGTTACCCAGTTAGGGGTCCAATTCCAGCTCCTTATGGTGCTGTTACACTAAGTGTTATGTGCTTTGCTGCATATATTGCTTTTATAAAACCTGATGCTTATAAATCAATTTCCATTGCTGGTGTTATTGGTGCAATCATATTATATAGTTGTAAAGGATGGATTGGTTTTATTGGTGGTTTGATTTACATTTTCTGGTTATGCTTCATTATTCCAATTTGCTTCCATCAAATTTCAAAGGTTCCTCAAGTTTCATTAGTCTTTGGCCTATCTTTTATTTTCACAATTTTACTATCACTAGGACACGTTTGGGTTGTTGCTTATGCTTTTGTTCCTGGTGGACCATTATTAAGGGAGAGAACTGACATCGTTCTGTTCACATCAGTTACTATGATAATTGCATTAGTTTTCAATTATAAGAACTCATCTCAAATTAACATTAATAAGATCAGCTCCAGCGTTAAGAGAATTATCAATTTCTTATTATTACTTATTACTTTGTCTTGTTTGATTGCTTTCAATAGATTCCAATTTGAAAAACCAAAACCATACCATCCAGAATCTAGATTATTAACAACCGGTATTTGGACCATTCACTTTGGTTTAGATAATGATATGTGGGCTTCGGAACACAGAATGAGAGATTTGATTAGAGATTTAGAATTAGATGTTGTCGGTTTATTAGAATCAGATACTGAGAGAATTATTATGGGTAATAGAGATTTGACTGAAAGAATTGCTGAAGAATTAGGTATGTATGCCGACTTTGGCCCTGGTCCAAATAAACATACTTGGGGTGCTGCTTTATTATCCAAATTCCCAATTGTCAATTCAACTCACCATTTATTACCTTCACCAGTTGGTGAATTAGCCCCTGCTATTCATGCTACTTTAGACTGTTATGGTGAATTAATTGATGTTGTCGTTTTCCATTCTGGTCAAGAAGAAGATGCTGAAGATCGTAGATTGCAAAGTTTAGGTGTTCGTGATATTATGGGATCTAGTGATAGACCTATGGTCTTATTAAGTTATTTAGTGACTGAACCACATGAAGGTAACTACAACACATATGTCAGTAAGGAATCAGGTATGCATGACATTGATCCAAGTGATATTGGGGACAGATGGTGCGAATATGTTTTGTACAAGAAGCTGCGTAGAACAGGTTATGCTAGAATCAGTAGAGGTACGATTACAGATACAGAAGTCCAAGTTGGTAAGTTTGTGATTCCAGAAAATGGACAGATAGATGAAACTTACTCACAACAAAGAATTGACGAAAGTGAGGTTGACCCAGACATGAGATTCCCAGATAAGTTCTATGGAGATGGTGTTAGAGGTCATAAATTCCACGTGTTTGAAGAACCTAGATACTTTGCTTAGTCTTGATTTTAGCTCTATCTTTATTTTTATTTTTAATTTTGATATACATATCTTATATATATATTATATTTTATCCTCTTCCTTTATTTGATTTACTCCTCCCGTTTCTCTTTCCATTATGTAGCTTCTAGACAATAGTTATCTTTTACTGGGTGATCACACTATCCGCGCATTTGTCATTGGTGGAACATTGTCACAAAAGTTCTGATACAATATTTTCTTAACAGCTACTTTTATGAAAAGCTTTGTGATTTTGGACCAGAATCTATGTTGTGCAAATAGGGACAAACCCATTAGTTAATGGATAACTCAAAAGTTCATAAATGACACCTTTTTGCCAGACCCAAAGACTCAAATTGTTAAAATATAGGCCGATTATCCTCAAAATTATAATTCGGCATCCATCTGAGAGACTAGTTAGCATAAGTATTCATATCTTAGTACAATGTGGGATCCTTAAAGATCGCCTCCAATGTTCAAGAATGTATGGTTCTACTGATATCAAAAATAAAAAGAAGATTCCATATAGAATCAGGTTTTCCGGCAAATATTTTGGTTATACAGATTCTATTAAGGTTTCTCTAAATTCGAATAACATGTAAATGATTATTACTTTTTTCAAAATTAGCTCTAGAAAGACTTGGGATGATGATGCTGCCATATCTCAACGGCCAAAACACGCCTTTTAATTGATATTTGGTAGGATGATTAAAAGAAAGATTTAACCATTTGCATTCAAAGTTTGAAAAAAGTTCTCAATTATCAAATTACTTATTGTTATATCTCAGATGATATATAATAGTTGAATTAAGAACATATTCAAATAAAAATGGAGTGGCATATACTCAATTCAACTCTACTAATAAATGGATATCTAACTTTTTCTCATTACAACATGAAATTACACAATGCGAAGAGAAAAAACTTAATATTCTGCCAGATGATAGTTTGAAACCATATCCTTATTTCTCCATATGTGTTTCTCGTGAGTTTAGTTTATTCGGGTTTGATGATGCTATAGAAACCACTAGTCCTAAAGAAAGAAAACTTACAGACCTCCTTTTTTTATATTCGAATTTATTCTAACTTTACTGATCAGTCCTTCTACTCTAAGGTCATTAAAAGCAAAAGATTTTTCTTTGATGACTCTTATTGAGGGGAGGGAGGTGTCATTAGAGGAAGATTCAATGGTGATAAGTTAGGATATAATATTTTTATCGTAATTGATAAATACAAAGAATACTTTAATGAGAATTTGAATTATACTGTAAATCCTGTAAATGTTCTATTTAAGGACATTGAAGATAGTTATAAATATAACATAAACTACTGAAGTCTTTTAATAGCCTTTCTTCGCACAATTCCAAACTTGATGAATACAATCGATATACACCAAATTCTTCTGTTAAATTTACTGATTCCCGTAACAAAATTTGGGCTTATGCTAAATTTAATTCTATTAATCAAAAGAATCAAACTATTAAAACTTGAGCACTTGATGATTAGGATTTCGCTCATTCTTACCCTTTAACTCAATAGGAAGATATTGGTAAATAAGGTGTTATTAGTCCTAAAATGAATTTCATTAAGATTCATTTGGTATTTGAACTGATTTGGGAATATTTTGTCATCTTTCAACAGCAGTTCAACAGCAGTTCAATGACAATTCAAGTTGATAAGTTCTTGTATAATAATCACTCTATATTTAGCTCAACTTTCAGTGACTTTATTAGTAGTATATCTCCCTGTTACTAATCTTAGTTCCAATTTCTATATAACGTTTGAGCTACCTTCCAATTGAATAGAACAAACCAGCCCCCTGAGCCGCGCGAGTCAGACGCCAGCCATTTTCCTACCAAATCACTACATGTTTTCGATTTAACAACAACTTGGCTCATCAGTTGGATCATCAATTACCCCTTCTGGTCTAGCTCCCATAAAATCATGCTTCTTTCCCAATCACTAACTCTGAGACTAACCTTTTTAGTGGATTCGCCTCCTTAACAAACCCATATTCCATATACCAGCACTTATTTTCTCCCCATCCTTATATAATGCTTCAAGCTAGCTCTCCAGCTCAAACTCACAGAAAGACTCACACAGAGTCTCTTTTAGGAGAACAACTACAATTCAGGTTTCCAAAACCACTCATACCTCTACAGCAATTGCCTTTTAGCAGTCAGCCTGAACAAAAAGATTTGTCATTAGAATTAGACGATTCAAGTTCAGATTTAAATTCAAACTCAACCTCAAAATATACAGCCAGCAGCAGTCTCTACGATTTTACAAATTCAAATACAAATATAAAGTTCCCATCTTTTCAAAAGATATCTTTTATTTCTGAAAATTCTTCCACTTTCAACTCACTCAAATCAGACCCTACTATCACTTCAATAACTAGTATATCAGATAACGAAAGCGATAACGAAAGCGATAACGAAAGCGATAACGAAAGCGATAACGATAATCAAAGTATGTCTAGTTCTGTCTATATCAATACATCTTACAATAATTATAGCCAAATGAGAAAAAATAGCAATACCCAGCCTCAATTCAAAGTGACTAAACTGTCATCTTCATCATATGAAATCCCTCCTACTAGAGATACCTCATCTGCTTATCGTGGGCTAGGTTTAAGGTTAACAACCAATAATACCGCTGCTAATAATGTTTCTTCCGCTAATGCTATTAAGTCTGTTTCTTTAAATTCACATAGAAATGTTAAAAGCATCTCTTCGTCTTATGGCTCTGTCTCATATTCAAATCCTTATAAGACAAATTCTTCAATTAGTTCTCGAATCAATAAAACTGTTCCTCAACAAGAAGCGCCATTACCTAATATACCTAGAACATCACAGCAGGAAAGACCATATGGTGCTGCTCCTGTTCCTAGTAGACGAGTCTCAACTACTGGTGCTACAGATATTCTTTTAAATAATACCGGTACAGTTAGAAGATCTTACAGAAACAGTTCTGACCTTAGCGTTAGATGTACTAGTTTTAGAGAAGCTATTGATACCATCAATAACAATACCATCTTCCAAGAATCATCATCTTCTCAAGTTGCACATAATCCGTTTACCCTTAATTCTAGACATGATGGTGGTTCTCAGTCTCTACATGATGATTCTTTAGATTCTCTTTCCAATTTACCTTTAGTTGAATTGGAAGCTCCCTTAAAGAATAGAGGTAGTGATGAGGTTGTTATTGGTCATGATGACCATATTTCTTTGAATAGTGAATTGTTATTCCGTGAACCTTCAATTGTGATTCCATTTGATGAAAATGTTTCTAGATCTGGTACTTTAAGAAGAAGGTTAACTAATGCTTCTAAATCACTCAAGAAAATCGCAGCTGAACAAAAGCTACAGTTAGAAGAACAAAAAGACCATCAATCGTCACCACTAAATTTATCTAAATCAAAGTTATTAAATCCTGGAAAATCTAAGAGGCAATTCAAACAAGGTATAGAAGTTAAAAAATCAATATCAAATCCAGATTTGAAAAGATCTAATGCAACTAGAAGAAAGCAAGGTTGGTTGTCTCATTTAGCTATTTTCTTCAAGACTGTTAGAAAGACAATTAACAGAAGATGGAGACAGTTAACTACTAGGAATAAAAAGAAAGGCTTTAAGAGAAAGTATAGAAATGATATAATTATTAGTGCACCTTTCAATGCTCAACATATTACCAATACTGATCCAAATGCTCCATTAGCCGATATTATGAATCCTAATCAACCTGCGCCTCCAACCAAAGAAAATGCCAAATGTCTAGCTCCAGATTCTACTATAGCTATCAAAAAGAAGAAAAGTTCCAAGAGTATGAGTTCTCTGAAAAGTATTAGAAGATTGTCCAAGTTTAGAAATGTTAAACCAATTATACCTGAGCAAGAGAACAACGTTGATCCTGAAACTTTAATTAGATTTTTAAGTGCTGAACCTGATGATGAAAGAGATGTTCAGTTGGAGAGGGCTTTAAGTGCTAAACAATATACTCCAAAGGTGGATCAATATCAACTTCAAGCTTCAAAGAAATCATCAAAGCAGAGTTTGAAAGACGTTCATAGACCATCAATCAGAAGAGCCTGTGTTGATAATAATGACAGTGCGTTAATGAAGAAACTAAATGTGAAAGATGAAATTCCATTGTTTAAGAAATCAGCTGCCATAAGTGAAACTATTGAAGGAGATGTTTTACAAAGATCTTCTACTTTTGCCGCTCCAGTTAACTCTCCTATAATTCAGCCAATCAAAAGATCTTCTACCTTTGCTGTTAGCAAGAAGCCAACTTCTGCAGATGAAGAAAGAAGTAGGCAAATGAAGAGATTGTTATTGTTGTCCAAAAGAAGCATAAGTCAACCTCTACAAAAACCACAAGATAAACAAAATCCATCTGTTGATCCAAGTGATGATCTTTATGGTATTACACTAGAAAAGACTCCTTTACAAGAACAATGTTCACAAGTTGATCAATATGGTCACTTTCCTCAAACCAGCGATATGATTACCGCTTGGTCTCACTATTTAAAGATGGTTATTAATAATAGAATTGAAATGAAGCTAGAAATTGATGAAAATTTGGCTTCACTATATGATGTTGAAGGTTTCGAAAAAAGAAAGAGTATTGGTGATGATGATGGTAAGCATAGCAAGAGAGAAAGTATTTTCGATTCAATATTATCTGACTATACCGCTGATTCCTTATCTGACTATTCAGATGAAGGTTGTGATCCTAGTCCAAGTGATGAAAAGCATTCTTCGGCTTCGTCGATGTCTGACTTTCACGTTAAATTTATCACGAGACAGAAATCTATTTTAAAAGATTATGGTGAAAGACAAATGACCGCTAGTTCAAGTACGACTGTTATTCCTGGTAACATTTCAACTAAAGTTCTAACCTCATCCATGCCATCTGCACAATCTACCGAAGACAGTCCGGCTCCTTTAGATCCACCAAAGTCCATCAAAAGAGTGGATATGGAATTTACACATATGAATTCCAAATATGAAAATAGACCGTTACCTACATCACCAGCTAGAATTCATCTGAATAAAAGATTCAGTTTACCTATAGTCAATTCAAATCAGCTTCAAAGTTCTGCTGAATCATCTAGTACTACTAAACCAAGAAGACATAGTTATGTTTCTGGCGGTGTTTCTAATAGAGATTCTATCTTCACCGATAACAATTTACCTGTACTATCAGTTGAAAACGTTAGAAATTCTGGTAAAAAGAATGATGCTCTTCCTCCTCCTCCTCCATTGAAACAAGATGTTAACCTATCTACTGTTGCTCCTAATTCCAAGTATAATCAATTAATGAATACTTTCCGCAACAGACATAACTCAGAAGAGAAAATCATCTCACCAATACCAATTAGAGCTGTTTCAGGAAATTACGTCCCAGGTAGTTCAAGAAAGACAAGTGTAGCCACCACGATGTCCTTTGAAGTTGGCGATGATCAAGAAGACAGAGAAGTGAGACAATTTTCATATCACAAATCAATGGTCAATGAAGATGGTGAATCATATGATGAACAAGATGATATTGCCGAACATTTATTGAACAATTATAGTCAACAGAAATTGAAAGATTATAATAATAGCTCTTCAAGTGTTGTCTTATCTGATCCTGCTATGAAACGACAACAAACAAAACAATTTGCTGAATCAGGTGTTAATGAACATGTTGTTGTCAATAGTGGTACAGCCCCTATAGGTAAAAAAAGGGCTGGGATGCTTAAACATTTCATTAAGAATGCAGTTGCTGCTAATTAGACAAATGAAACTCTGGTGATATATATATATACTCCTTTTGGTTTTTTTTCGATTTAAACTTTTATTTTAAAGATTTTCTTTTATTTATTGTTTTTGTTTCTGTGCTTAATTTTTTCTAAACCTACAAATCTTTTTTTTCATAATTTATTTCGTGTTCGTTTACTTATATATTGTCTGTTTTTTTTTCTGCTTTTTAATAAATTATAATAATTTCTGGTTATATTTTTTTATTCTTGCATGCTCAACTTTTCTTTTCAGCCTCCTTTGCTCGATTCCTCGTTTGTGTTTCAAATTCTTTTTTTCAATTTGTAATAATTAGTTTAAGATTTACATAGAACTAACTAACTGTAATTACACATATTTTTACATAAAAAGCTGTATCCTGAGAATATAGGGATCTAGCGACATAATTACATTAGTGTGAAACTCATTGAGCATTATGATGGTTAAACGAATCGTATAACACAATTTTCGCAAGCCTTCCTTGTATTATTACATATTAAACAATCAGTAAAAAAGCAGCACGCACCCTACACCAGTAAGTTATATAAAAACAGAAAAGTGGGGTGTGTAAGCTTTTTTAATGTTGAGATTTATTGGCTAAGTATTAATTCTTACTATTTACAGTTATAAATTTAAACTAATGACATTTCTCAGGATTAAAGGAATTAAATAAACATTCTAACACTCTGATCACTTTCAATTTCTATCACGAACTTCCTATACTGAATCAGTTACACACTCACTGGAAAGCTCGGCCGGACAAAAATTTCTCCAAGATCCGAATTAACACCGACATGCGGCATATAGTGCAGCAAACACTCATCGGCCAAAAATATGTTCAGCCCTATATCCGCTGTCTATATCCGACATTTGATTTAGGTTTCCGGATTTAATCAAATTGGGTTTTCACCGATTCCCCGAGTAGTAAAAGATTTACTTTTAAAAGGAATATTTCGAATTTGAATTTAAGTATCAATAAAAATTTGGTGGTATGAATGTTAATATTTTTCCTATTTACAAGAATTAAGTATAATTGAATAAATAAGAATTGATTAAATAAGAGTATATTGATGTAATATGAAAAATGTTTTGAACAATTCTTTTGAATTTATCAAATAATCTAGGTGAATCTACTAGAGCAGCTTGCTGACTAACCAACAAGCATATTTCGTCTTTTTCGGCTGCAATCCGGATGCGTCATGAACCCTCTCACTGACTCAAAAAAAAGAAATTTCTTCTTTGTTACTGGTGCTACAAACATGATTCAGATCCTTCTTATACGAACTAAGCCAACCCGTTTCTTGAACTGAATCTATATAAAGTATCTTGTTTTCCATGTTTTCTTCTACTTGACTTGAATTTATTTTTTCTTACTTTTATTTATATTATTTATTCATATAATTGTTTAATTTATTTGAATTCAAGTCAAATTATATAGCTCTACAATTTGCAGCACTCAGCCTTCCGTTACTTGTTTTAAACCAAGTTTCACCAACAAAAATTTCCAACTTTACACTTGGGTTTCATTCATGAGTACCATTAATATATACGTGGCTTCTGAAATGAATGATATTGCGGATATTATATCATTTGGTCTGTTTACTAAACTAAGGAGAAGAATAGCTTATCATCAATCCGCTGGCTTACAACTAGAGGGTGAAAATGAAGCTAAATGTCCCAATCCTTCTGCTTTATACAAGAAAACTATTCATGCTGGAGCATTAGTTAGTAGAAAGCTATCTCCAACTACCAATACAAGAAGACAAACTCGTGATTTAGCTATAACTCCTGCGACTCCAAGAACTTCAACTTGTGCTCCCCATTTGGTAGACACACTTGCTCTTTATGGCCCATCACCATCTCAGCCTTTGAAGAGTAGTCGTCTAAGTGATTATTCACAATGCTTAGTTAATGAAAGTGCTTATTCTACTCTTCCTTCAAAAAGCGTTAAAAGGGTATCTTCAAATCCAATACCAAATCGGAAAAGATGTGCTGTTTCAACAGATTCAAATTTTGTTCAGCCTATGAAGAGATCACACTCGTTGAAATTGAAAAATATGGTTAAGAAAATGAGTGGTTTACGGAGAACAAATACATTAAACAACATCTCAGAGGAAAGATATAAGGAATCTCCAAATTTTACCTTATCTCTTGATCCCAATGCAACACAAGAAAATGATGGTATCCGTTATAATTTTTCTGAAATAACTCCAAGACCTTATAAACCTAACTCATATCCTGTTGGTAATAGATACATATTAGAACCAGTTAACAGAACTGTCTCCAGAAGTTCCCAATGTTCAAGTATATCCACTTCCACTGATGCTAACACTTTGAATTTAAAGTTGGTGTATGACACTAGTTTAATGCCTGGCATGCCAACTGAAAAGCCTAAGAAGTCTTTCCGTTAAGGAATTTTTTTATCTTATTTACAATTTTTATTAACTTTACTTATTTATTGCATTTTACCATCTCATGACCCAAATGATGGCTTGTGATTTTATTATGTTTTATTCAGACTACACATAAGCTGCCAACTTCATTCATATTTATTTTCTACGTATACATCTTGTACTGAGTTTTGTTTGGTGACTTCATTATTCTTTTTCTGCATATATTTTTTAATTTTTTTATTTTTGGTGACTTTTTTTTTTACTTGTGATGTCATGTCCACAAGTGTATATATTATTTTAAATTATTAAAATCATTTTGTCATTCATTATAATGTAAGTATGTACCCTTTAACAAACTCTAAATTAAGAAACATTTGCTCAATTTAAATTCGGAAGCTTAGCTTCGGGAAATATAGCATATTTGCCAGAATCACCTTCGCATGGAAACGGAACGAATTCCTACGCAATTCATTTTTTAACCGAAAATTACTTCTGGGTTGCTTTATTTCTTTTAACTGAAATGCATTAAAAAATTCTTAAGACTAAACTATAGTAGCCATCAATGATGACGTATATTTATTTTTTTTTTAAAAAAATAAAAATCAACTGATGAAAATCAATTACATATAAATAAATATTTGTCAGCCCAAATATGATTAATTAGAGTTGCCAGGGTTTAAAACAATTTTTATACGGTAGCTAAACACCCCATAACTCGAGTATCATTATAAATTGTGCAGGAATAATAATATTTCAACTTCAACTTCGATTTCGGTTTCGGTGTTTGTTTTAGTTTCCGGTTTTTAAAAATACCCGAATTCCAAAAAATAAGTATTTTCTTTAGCGAGTCATGAAGAAATAAATAAAAAAAGTACGGTATACAAGGAAGGATATATTCGGATTCAGGTAGCAGAAAAAAGATTAATTTAATTAAGTGTGTGATACTGTTAGTATTCCAAGATAATTGTTAATGACCATCATCAATAACTATGGCGATGAGAAGCTATCGGAATCGTAATTATATCCGAATTTAGAAAAGAAAAGACAGTAAAAGTGTAAGCCGAAAATAATATATAATTTATTCTCCAGTAAAAACAGATGGATTATATCATTTATATGAAATGTGGCTAGTAATGAGGCTGAAGCATATGGGTACCAAATTCACTATTTGTTCATGATTCCTTAATTGCTTGTTATCCTGCTACTTTATGTTTAGTGTTTCTATTCAATAAATCTAGTATTCTGTTTTGGAAATTAAGCCCACTTGTTCTTCGCAAATTTACATATCAGCAACCACAAATTAACAGTTTATATACACATTATGACTTATCTAGTACCTTAAACAATATTACGTTACTGTCGTTCAGAAGAAAGAAAAATGTACAGAATAACATAATGATAATAAAACAAAAGAATTAAAACAGATATTATATATTATACTATATATTATATATATAACTTAAAACATAACAGTAAATTTGATAATAATAATAAAAAGGCAAACCAATGCAATTACTTTAATGAAAGAAAAGAAATATATATATATATAAAACAACTAAATGAGATGAAAGAAAGTGCTTAAAAAAGTGCTTATTAAGAATGTCAGTAATTAAGTAAAATTAATCCAATCCAAAGAAAACAATTTCCAAGGGGATTTTAGTATTAATCCAAGTCCAATTTAATGGCTTGAAGTTTCCTACCAGAATTCACAGCAACCCAATCACCATCTGGGCTCCAACATGTATTATTAATTTCGCTATCCTCAAAATACCCAAAACTAGCTAAATCCGGATTATCATTAGTCGAAGTGGACGACGAATCCATACTGTCTGCCCCATTACTCTGAGGGGTCGCAGGGAAACTATCTAAATCACTTAAATCGTGAATCAAGACCTGACAATCATCACCACCACTCAACAGTAAATTCTTTGTTGGATGCCATTGAATTGAGTTCACTGTTCCTGAATGTGACTGTAATATCTTGATTGGTGTGCCAGGCATTCTTAGATCTAATATTAGAATTTTATTGGAATTTTGTTCGATTGCGGCTAAATGATTGGCATTATAGTTTGAAGTAGCAAGTCGAAGCAACCCACTCACATTAGAATCAGAGCTAGTCAATGAAGTAATGGACAATCTTGGTTTCAGTTGTGGTTCATAAATGATTGTAGAATGTTCCAAATATCGGAGGTCAAACACTCTAATTGAGCCATCATTAGAGCAACTAGCAAAGACATGCTTATCCCCATAAACAAATTTCACGTCAAACACTTCGGAATCGTGTGCAATTAATTGGGTCTTGGCAACACCTTGTCCTCTCGATAAATCCCATAATGTACAAGTAGTGTCAATTGAGCATGAGATAATGTTTTTCGGTTCAGCAAAATTCCAATCAAATGAAGTAACTGGTGGCAGTTGATTAAAATCTTTTGTCTTAGCATTCGTCAGTGCTGCTCGCTCTATTAGTTTAGGAGTGTTTGTATTATATGTTCTTGAAGTTATACTATTGTTGGCTATTAATGGATCTTTATTTACTTCTGAAACTTCATATATTCTTAAACATTCAGAAGTGGTTGCAAATCTATCCACATTGCTATAACCCAAGGACATCGAAGGGTCCCACTGTAGTCTAGTAACGGGATAACTAACAACGGCTTCATTAACTCTCTCAAAGTTATAATTGATAACACTTAAATCTTCAGAAGCTTCATCTTCATGAGGCGCACCATAAATGACTTTAACTCGATTAGTGATATCTTCTCTGTATGAACTAATAGCAATCTTAGCAAAATTAGAATCTGAAGTATTTGACCAATCTAAACCGTAGACCGGAAATCTCGAACTGTAAGAGGATGAATAAACCGAATATTGTGTTGAATTGTTTATGTTTTGCGGGGATAATGGTGATTCATTAGCTTGCATTTGCTGAAAATATTGAAATCTGTTATTTGACTCATAAGAGTCAAGCATAGAAGTGAAGCCTAGTTAGAAATCAAAAAGGTGTTTGGGTTAGTATAGAGTATCAAAATAATAATATCTCTACTGCCTGACTAGCTGCAAAAAAAAACAGAAAATAAAGGATCAAGTGAAAGGATGGACAGATGCCACTGTCAACAGTAAATGAACCAGACGTGACCCAAAAGGAGTAAGCTGTCAATTACACATACCATAATTCTGGTGGGAAAAGGGTGATTCACTTGCTATGGATGATCTCTTTGATAAGTTGGACCAATTTGGGTGATTCATAACCTGGTAGTAAGACAGGAAGTGAAGTTTGTGGGTTGGAGTTAGCTGTTAAGCTTATCGAAATTTGAAGAGATGTTTTTTGTCCATTTTAAATCTACAAAGAGAACGAGAAATCGCAGAGCGTAAAATAAGCATAACATGACAAATAATTTATTGTAACACTTAGAGACCAATAAAAACATTTGAAAACACGTGCAAATATATGACAAATAGTTTGTGACAAGATATTTGTCATATATTTTTGAACCAATAAAAGTATTTGAATTAAGGTGATGTTTTACATAATTAAGTAGGCGCTATCTAATCATACAAGATTCAATCCTAGAGGGCCAAGAAACCGCGTGGTTATCTATCATGTTTCTGTTTTCTCCTAGTTTTCATATCAGCAATTCGAATATCTACAGGAGCATGCTCAAAAGTATAATTGAATACTGTAATCTGTAAATTACACAAAATATTAACTACAATTTTTTCTCCAAATTGGATGACAAAATTTCTTGGTTTATTGCCAACTCCAAAGCCCTGTTGCTCTATTAAAATGATTGATTATAAGGGTAAATAATTTCATGTAAAGTCTAATCAACGAACAGATTAATAAATTTCTTAAAGCTCCATTTCTTGACTTCTCTTCTTTTTTCTTTTTCATTCTTCTTATTACTGTGTCAACTTCATAATAGTATTTTCAAATCCTCTCAACTCGAATTTGTGAGACAGACCGAAATTCACCTTTCCGGCTAGACACAGAAATATAATTAGCCAGCTCACTACTTCCCCCAAGTTCCAACTGCAACTGCCACCTTCCCTAAATTTAAGAACTCCTTTATTCTTTTGCTTAACTCATCTGCTCAATTATCTTGTGACCTAACCAAGCTTACCATATTTCCATTTCTCCTGATCTTATATATCAACTTCCTAGTTTCTCTTTTCCCAAGGTTTGATCTTCCTCTTTTCCCGAAGTTCAAGCTCTCGTATCGCGTACATCAAACAACAAACTCAGCACATATTTATCAACACATCAAAATTCAATAACAATGTTGAAAGTTCTTGGGTTTGGCTCTGGCCCATCTATAAACCAAAAGGAAAAAACTTCAAAAGTCATAGAAGAGGCGATTCAAATTGAAAATGCGTTCAAAGCAATGGATTTTGTCTTGGATGATCGTGCCGTCGAAGGTTTCGATCTATTAAAAGATCGTAATGAGGTTCCAATTTCTCAACTAGCTTATGGTGTCATGGAGTTCTTAGAAGCTACATTAGGTTTTGAACAACAAGCTATGAAAAAAGCCCATGATACTTTGTCGTTGGCTGAAAATCAAACCTCAAAAGCTAGAGCCTTTGCTGAAAAAAATAAATTGAAAACATCTTACATTTATCCACCTGGTACAGAGTTCGCCGTTGCTTATGCTGAAGCCAATCTATTAAATGCTTTACTAATGTTAATGAGTGAATCTGTGGTTGAGAGCGCTAAAGCTTTGTTAAAGTTAAGACGTGCTTATCATACTTTAGACACAATCAGTACAAATATGGAAAAGCAACATGGGGTATCCAATGGATTATTAAATTTATCATTATCTTTAGGTGATTCAACTACCAGTTTGGCTTCTTCTTCTACAAGCAATCAGTCAAGTGAACATTTTGTTTCAATTCCAATCCCATTAACTGAACTGGAAAAGAAAGATGCTTTAGTTATTAAAAAACTAGAGAAATTATATAAATTAAGAAAAACAAGAATAGGTGGTGAGCATATTGGAAATCCTCCAACTGCAGAAAATTTAAGAAAAAATCTTGGTTTTTCTACTAGAAATGAAAAAGGTCAGAACTGTGATACTCTAGGTTTCGAAGTTGAACCAAGTGCTCTTGATAGAGCCACCGTTGATGAATACATCCATTCAGGTGTTAATTTATGTTTTGGTATTTTGCAAGTTGTCTTATCTTTGATTCCTTCTGGTATTGGTAAAGTCTTATCAATTGTTGGTTTTAAAGGTTCAAGGGAAGGTGGTTTGAAGATGGTTTGGAATGCTGCTAAAGAAAGAAATATTCATGGTGGTATTGCTCTTTTGGCTCTATTGGTCTTTTATGATGGTCCTTTCCAGTTTACTGATACAGACTTTGATATTCCTTCAACCTTGGAAATGAAAGATCCTCAAACACTTAAAACAATTCAATCAAATACCACTAATGATACTTTTGCTACTGCTGATACCTCTAATTCTAAAACTCAATCAAACAAACAGTTGAGCAGAGATAAAATGGTATTAGAAAGAATTGCGACTTTGGGAGAAGGTGAGCCAACTTTATTACATCCAGGTCCAAAATTAGTTGCTACATTATTACACGCAAGGGCTTTATTCCCTCATAGTAACTTATGGCTATTACAGGAAGCGAGAATGTTAGCAAGTAGAGGTAGATTAGAAGAAGCTGTTGAATTGATGGATACAGCAAAGAGATCTCAGATGGAACAAGTTGATGCTTTGTTATGGTTTGATAGGTGTCTGATTCTAGTTTATATGCATAATTATGAAAGAGCTGCCAAAGAATTTGTGGAACTTTGTGAAATTAACTCGTATTCCCATGCGCTATACACTTGGTTTGCCGGTGCTTGTTATCTTGAATCTTATAGAATCTGTTTAGCAGGTCTTTCAACAAAAGGTGTTGATAATTCAAAACAAAGTTGGTATAAAGAACAAGCAGAGAAATATTTGCGTAAGTCTGCGACTCTTATAGGTAAGAAGAAGTTCTTTTCTAAAATCCCACCATTTGAGAAATTCATTGAAAGAAAATATAAAGAAATCATAACAATTTCTGAAACTTGTGGTCTTTCATTTATAGATTCAATAGGCACTTCGTTAGCCCATGAACTAGCATATTTCTGGAACGGTTACAATAGAATGTCTGAAAAAGATTTAGAATTGGCTGTAAAATTATTAGGTTTTAGTGCTTCCAAAATCAATGATCCAGAATTGGATTTGATCAACAAAGAAACAGGCAAAGCATTTGCTAAGCTTCCAGAAACTAAAGAACAGTCAATGATCAGATACACCCTACAATCCATCTCTTTAAGAAGATTAGGTCAAGTTGAAAAGGGTCTTGATATAATACACTCAAAAGTCATCAGCAACATTATGGATCCAAGCATGCCTGGTAAGATGTTCAAGTTGACTGAAAATCCTTGGGTTTACCCAACCGCGTTGTATGAGCGTGCGTTGTTCAGTTGGAAATATGAAGGGATTAATGGGTTGGAAGAGAGCATGAAGTGGTTAAAACTGTCACAGAGCTTTAATACAGAGGATTATGAGTTGAGCACTAGAGTGTCTATGAAAACGAAGGCTGCTATTGATAGATTGGAAGATTTGGCTTGCTGATTGATATTTGTTTGGATTAATTTTTGTTTATAAACATTATTTATAATAGAATCTTTGATTCTACTATTTTTTTATTGTTTTTTTTCTTGCGTGCTATATTTATTTTTGTGCCAAGTTATAATTTATTTTTATGCTTTTTTCACATTTGTCTACTCACATATTTTTTCTATTACATTTATTCACGTTTTACTTTTTTTTATATATTATAAAGATGTTCACTTGAGTTTTTCTCTGTTGCATTGTTTAGCTGGAGTTAATATGGAGGGATGTATCGTAGTATAAGTTTTAATTCTGTAACTGAGGCCTCAGATTCGGAGTAATAAATTGCATCTCACTGAGTTGGTAGCCAGCCTGAGTAGGTAGCCTGAGTAGGTAACACCAACAACTTATTATTGATCTATACTACCTATTACACAATAGAATTACTCCAGATCAATACCACAAGTCTACAACACGAAATTGAAGAGTCGAAAATTACATTTAACTCATTATTATTAAAGTAAAGAAAAACAAAAGATTAACTATAACAACTAGCAGCAAGAACTATACAACATGAATAGAAAAAAAGCATGAATAATCCCCGTGTTGTATTGTCTAGATATTTTCTAATAACCCGGTATTAACAAATAAAACAGCCAAAATTAAACCAGAAGCAAATAATCAACTATTGAATTGTTTTAACGTGAAGTTTAGTTATATAACGAGCGGTAACTACACGTACCATTGACCCTTTTTGTTAGATTTTGCAACAGCTGATGGCCAAAGAACAAAACCACCTAAACAAACAGCCCAACCAAAGATTCTAACAGCGTGACCACTTAATTCTTTAGTTATTGGATGAGGGCCAATTCTTCCAGCTGCTCTGATGACTGTAGGGTTCATTTCGTATAATATATGTAAAGTTGTAAAAGACGGATTAAGATCTCTCTAAAATAATTCGGGATAAAAAAGATAAACTAAAACAAAAAACCTTATCTTTTTGATAAACTGGAAAATAGCTAAGTATTTATAGGATTGTAAAATATTATTTGAAATATAAAATTGGAGGACTGCTTGGTCCATTTCCAGAAAACGCCCACGGTAGGCCAATTGGCAAATCATATGGTGTGATTATAAAATCATCTGATTTTTTTTGATGAAAAACAGCTGTTTTTGGAAATTTCTATGTTTGCAGTTTCATTTGCTATTAAATAGCAGGAGAACAGTTTGGTTTATTACTGTAATTCGTTTCCATTTTTTATTTCTCCTTTCAGTTTGCATGTTATGTTTTACTTTCATTTGTGTGTTCTACTGTTATCATGCATGAATGTATGTGAATATTAATAGAGAGAGTGAGTAATGGTGTTGCTGCGACAAATTTCACTTAGTCTGCCGGAGATTTACACATAACTGCCATTTTAGGAATGATAGATAAAATATTGCTGTGGAGAAGGTGTGTGTTGCTATTACACTTAAATTTTGTTGCAATATATTATGCACTTTAGGAAGGATATAGGATCGAATTTAAGTGGTTTGTTATCATGTTTCTGCATGGCTATAGTTGCTGCAGTTACTAGCCTTTATATATCATTGCTCTCAAATTTAATATTAGCTTGGTTTAAAATTGTAAAACTTCAGATATCCTATTTGCAATTAAGAAAGTGAAGTATTTTGAAGTTAAAAGTTGATAAGCTGATGATGGAGATGATTGATTGATTATAGAGAATAGTCATAAAAGAAAAAAAGAATAAAGTCAACCCTTTCTTCATCATACTAGATACTTAATATGATTGGTATATGTCAATTAATATATATATATATATATTGAATTCACTATACTTTTAATTTAAATATATAAGTTTCAAATATAGTAATGTACAAAGGAAAAATTCATCACGATGAAAAAAACAAGTCTGAGAGCAACCAACTTTAAGTTTCAACAGAATTGAGATTATGAGTGGATATAGTAGCTTGGAAAAACCCATAAATAAATAAATTGATAACTTGGACAATTAAATTTATAAGTAAAATTTACCCTTTTTATTTAAGTAACCAATAAATGATGGCCAAAGCAAGAAAGAACCTAGAGCTCCAGTCCATAGACCAATTCTGATAGCATGGCCCCTTAATTCTTTTATAATTGGATAAGGACCTATTCTTTGAGCTGATTTGATAGCTATAGATTGCATGATGTAGTATTTAATTTATAGTTAATTTATATTTGTGTGTACCAATTTAAAGGAAAGAAAGTGGACGGTTTTCCAGGTTTCAATTCTAATAGGAAAATGAACCAGTTAAGAGAATTGAAAGTTAGTTAGTTTGAAAGTTGAAGTGTATTTATAGGTGACCAAATTTCATAACCCGACATTTGGAGAAGTGGAATAACATTATAAAACCAGATAGGTATATCATCTAGGGAAAGGCAATTGAAACAGATCAAGGGATTTGGCTACATCTCGCCAAATTCCTAAAGTTGAGAAATCTTATGATTTTCTATGCCTTTTACTATTTACATTTACTTTACAAATTGTTACACAGAATCATGAATACTGTAACAAAATTATAATTGTTTAATTCCATTTATTTTACTCAAGGTGAGTGGAAAACTTGAATAAGTTGGGTTGTTGCTTGTAGTTTTGGGGGTAAACGCCAGCAAACCCCGAAGCGGGTTTACAAATTCTCACTTTAACTTAAGATTCAGTTTCGATTGTCGGATAGCTATATAATGCCACTTCCAACATACAAACGATTCGTTGGAACTGGAAGTAATTCATTTAATGAATTTTTAATAAAAGTCGTCTATATTTAACTAATAAACAAAAAAGATGTTATGAAATCTTTATATGTATGAATTATGGGTGATTAAAATATACAAAAGATAAAAGTGATTTACTCCTTTTTTTCTTCAGAATTATCTTCCTTTGAGGCATCGACATTATCTGCAACGGCTTCTTCCTTTGTGGTTTCAGTAGATTCAGTAACAGTTGACTCTTTAGATGATCCCAAATAGTTGGCAATAGTCAAACCACCATTGCTATCTTCAACATCTCTATTGATGCTATCAATAAAGCTGAAAAACCCATAGAAAACATTTTCTCTCATTTCTTCTTCGTAAATCTTATCATAAATATATTTCATCTTGAAGGCATCTATTTCCTTTTCATACTTGGTAAATGATAATGCTTCGTGGCCAAAATCAATTAATCTATCATTGTAGCCATCGAAAACAGGTTTTTCTAACAATAAGCCTAAAGCCGGTGCTTTTGGAATGTTAATCTTTTGAGCGTTGAAAGCATCGCTAATTTTTGAAATTGGAGCACCGGTACGAATGACTAAAGTAGTTAAACCAATCATTTTTCTAATTTGATGCAACATAAACGATTGACCATGAATCTTGATTGAGACCCACTCCATACCTTCAATTAAAAATGGTTCAGAAACTTTGAAATCTAACATGTATCTGTTTGCAGATCTATCTTTGAAAGATTTACCAAGAGTAAAATTGTGGAAGTTATGATGACCTTTGAATAAATTTAAGGCTTCTTGGATTTGTTGTAATTTACTTTTTGAAATTCTGAAACTATTTCTTTTTTCCTTCAAAGCTTTCTTAATGTTATCAGCAGCGATTTGCGCTTGAATAGATGGCTGAAGGCCTTGTTTGGTAAATTCTTCAATTTCCTCCATTAATTCTTCAGTAACACCTTGCTTAGAAACTTGTTCATAAACTTCGGTCCAGAATTCTTTATCCTCTAAATTATCTCTCGTGACTAATTGGCCTAAACTAGAATTTGGCTTGGGTGGGACAAAGGAATAGGTTGGCATTAAATATTCATAAACTCTTGAAGAACACATTTTTCTACAATCAAACGAATTGTTAACACGACTATAACCCCACAATCTAATTTGATCTGGTAAATGTGAATTGATCTTTTCAACAATATCTTTATCTTCAATAATCATCTTTAATGAGATAGCATTACCGGCAGCATGAACACCTTTATCAGTTCTTGCAGCTCTCATGAAAGCAGACTTTTTAAGATCATTAGAGTTATTCTTAGAAATAGCACCAGCTTCAACCATAGCTTTGAATATATCACCTTCGATAGTCTTTTCATTGTTGTTCTGTAATTGCATACCACGATAGCCTGTACCACAATAACCAATCAAACAAGTAACCTTTCGTTTTGGTTTTCTTTTTTCCTGAGCAAAAACTGGGTTTCCTGAGTCATCTAAAATACGTCTAAGTTGAAAATAAATTAAGATTTATTAAAGTTAGTATTATCTCTCAATTAAAAAGAACAAAAAATATGAATGTAATTTAATTTAATCAAACAAAACTATTTTCAAATTCATTCTGATAAACGCATACCCACGAGTCCGGGTTTCTCTCCAATATTCTTTGTCTTTTAGCGGTGTTGCCAACATAATCACCTTTTCTTGCTCTGAGCCATTTGTTTTCTTGTCCTCTTTTATTGGTCTGTGCTCTTTCTTCATCGTTGACTTCTCTCTTCTGATATTTTTTGTCAGCCCTGCTGTAAGAGCCTTCCTCATTTGTTGAAACTGGATAACTTTCATTGCTAGTTTGCTCAGAAATAGTATCCTTAACTGGAGTAAGAACTGGTTCTTGGTTGGTGTCTGACATGTTTTGGTTATGGGGAATGAAAGACTCATCTAGTATCTTTTTTGTTGTTAAAAATTAATCTTCGTTCGCCAAATTGAAATAAAAAAAAAGTTCCAAAAAATACAGATCTGCGGCTATGCAGCGCCCTTTTTTTTTAATTGGAAAATTTTATTTTTATTGAAAGAGCTGAGGTCCTGATCATACTGTATGATTGGTTTAGTGATCTAAAATCATTATAAACAAGATAAATAACTATTATGAGATCATTAACAGAAGAAGAAACTAAGGTTGTCTTTGAAAAGTTAGCTAATTACATAGGAAGAAATATTGCTTTGTTAATAAACAACAAAGAAAATCCACATGTCTTCAGACTTCAAAAAGATAGGGTGTATTATGTTCCATTAAAAATAGCCAAATTGGCAACTTGTATAGCAAGACCAAACTTAATGTCACTAGGTACTTGCTTTGGTAAATTTACAAAGACTGGTAAATTCAAGTTACATATTACTTCATTACAATACTTATCAACTTATGCTAAATACAAAGTTTGGATTAAAACAAATGGTGAAATGCCATTTTTATATGGTAATCATGTTTTAAAAGCTCATATCGGTAAGATGAGTGAAGATATACCTGAACATGCAGGTGTCATAATATATTCCATGAAAGATGTGCCTTTAGGCTTTGGTGTCAGTGCTAAATCAACTATAGAGGCTAGAAATTTACAACCAACTGGTATCGTTTGCTTTAGACAAGGTGATGTTGGTGAATACTTAAGAGACGAAGATACCTTATTTACTTAAGATTTTAGGTTTCTCTTTTAATTCATATATTTTCTCCATACTTTCTTTTCGTTTGCATGATGTATACTATAATAAAGATATTAATTTGTTTTTCAAAAAAGAGAAATAAAAGTTAGTTGTTATTTAATACACAGAGGGTTACAACTATAAAATAAATTTAATTATGTGGCAATTATTTATTTTCTGCCCTTCTTATTTTTTTTGTTTTTAGAAGACGTATGTGAACCATGCGAGGCAGAGACTGGAGTTGACTCTTTAGCAGAAATATTCAATGATTGTTCAGTGGCAGCATCAATAGTACCACCTTGAGTATCTTTAACATTCTTCTTACCTTTCTTTTGTCTGTAATAAGATCTATCCTTTAAAGGAATCCATCTTTCTTCATCAATCTTAGAAGTTAAATCTTTAGGTAATCTCTTCTTCTTTGGTCTCAATTTCTTGGCTTGTTTCTTTGTTACTTTAGATGAAATAGTTGTAGATTTCTTAATCTTAGATGGCAACAATGGTTGAATATCCTTACTTATCAGTTCATCAACGTTAACACCATCGACAAGTTCATTAATTGGAGCTAAAGTGACTGTTGAATCCTTGTTTAAAATTGTTGAAACTAATTCATCATTAAACTTAGTTAATTTTTGGAATATATGATTAGCTTTTTGTTCATCAAATGAAAGTAACTCAAATCCAATAAACTTGTAGTACTTAAAGTCAATGTTAGCTTGATTTATTAAAAGTGAATAAATTTGATTTAATAATTCAACTTTCGCGTTTTTTCTGTCTAGTGAATCATAAACAGTTATTAATAAACGTGCAATAGAAGGTATTTTCAAATTATCTTCATTGAATTTAACCAAATTCTCTAAAATTATACTAGCGTTATTTAAATTACCTTCATCTATACTCAATTGAACAGCTAATAAATTGATAGGTAAATCAGATGGATTAGCAACAGAATATTTGAAAACATTTTGGTCCCCTATTTGAGATAAAGTAGACAATGCCAGTGGCAAACATGATCCAGGGAAAAGTTTGTTATGAGATTTAGCTGAATTTTTAATGGTTTTACCTGATTTATAAGACAACAAAATTTCATTTCTTTGTAAAGTCTTAATTTGTGGTAATGTTAATCTGTCTAAAATTTTAGAACTTAAAGAATTTGGAAAATTTAAATGACGATATAATAAAGTTGGATTTAGATCTTTAATATTCTTCAATGATAATAAATTGTTGGTGATTAGCAATTTGAAAATTTCATCTTTCAAGGAAGTTAACTTAGACAGCACAGCTGCAGATTCTTCAGGTCTATTTAGAAGTTGTTCAACATATGCAATTTGAATTTCAATTGGAGTTAATTCGTTGACTTTTTCATCCTGATCGGAGTCTGATAACTGTGCACTAGCTTTTTGATGAGCTTCATTCAATAATTTCAAAGCCTCTTCAAATTGATTTTCTCTAATTTTTATTAATGCTTCATTGAAAACCAAATCATAAGAGGAAAAGTTACCTTTTGAAATTGGAATAACTGAACTACCATTTTGTGAATGGAATTTTAACTGAGAAATAACCGCTCTTTCATTAACACTTATATCCAATTCTTCAGATTTTATTTTACTTTCAGAAACGAGTTGTTGGTATAATTTTAAAGCTTCTTCACTTTTGCCAATACGATAATAATGTTGAGCCAAAATGTGATGGAAACCAATGTTTGAGGAAGCTTCTTGAGAAATAAGCCTTTGTAATTGTTCTGCATCATTGAGCTTGTAGTAAATATAAGCCTTTTCTAGTAGTAAAGATGGGTCATTCGATAATTTTTCATAAGATTTTAATAATTGTAACGCAGCAGAGTAATTGTCCAGATTAATTAGTGCAACTAAACATTGTTTCAATGCTTTAACACTGGTAGGGTCTTTCTTTAAAACGACTAACCCAGTATCATAAACTTGTTTATGAGAGTCTGAATTTGTGTAAATTTCCAACTTGGAAATTAAATCAACAAGGGACATAATGAAACTGATGACTGATTATGATTTCAGGATAGTGTTCTAAATTGGTTTTGCTTGATCCAACACTTCACCTCATCAATACTTCAGCACACTTCAACGCTGGAAAACGCACGCGAGAATTGCCAGGTCCAAGCCGGGTAATTGAATAAGTGATAATACTGACACACGTGATTGTTAGCAGGTGTTAAAATACTTTCTAAATTGTATGCTACCATGTAACCTCCCATAAATTGTTACAATGTAACAACATTATCACGCTTTATCTTCTCCTACATCCAAGGGAGTTGTTGGTAAGAAATTATGTAATCTCTTTAAAGTATTAGAGTCTTACCTAAAAGTGTTTTGATGCATACATATATCGAAGTTCAGTATATGCCCGAGTTTGGTGATGAAACAATAATATTACGAAATCCTCCCGTTAAAGAATTAGATTTTTAATATTACCCTTCATCATCAAAATTTGGGTTGAAAAAAACAACATTCTCAACTGGTTCTTTGAAACAAAATTTTAGGAAATGATTCGTTTATCTCTACAGGTCTAGCTGAAGTTATTTCAAATAATTCTAATTAAACATGGCACAGTTAACACTAGCCTCAAATATTTACAACAACAAGCCACATCTTTGAAGAAAATCCACGATAACTCCAGCTGTTTTAAATTGGTGTAAACGATGATGATTTGGTGGCAAATAACCTAAAATTTCTTAGTTTATACACATATCATAACAAATTACAATTGATAATGGCTAAAAAAGGAGGTAAAAAAGGCAAGGAACAACCAGTTGAAGTTCAATCTGACGAATCTGACTGGGATGACGGCGCAAAGAAACCAAACAAGAAGCAACAGGAAAAAGATGCCAAAAGACAAAAAGAATTAGAGAAGAAGAAAGAAAGAGAAATTGCTCTTAAGATGGAAGAAGAAGCTAACCTTGCCTCATCTAAGAAGGGTAATAAAGGTGGTAAGAAAGGTAAGAAAGGTGGCTCTTCTGGTCTTGATGATGCTCTTAATGCGTTTGGCTCTAAGGGTTCCATTAACGCTGATGGTTTAGATGATTCTTTAGCTGCTCTTACTTTGTTAAATAAGGATGCTGTTGGTGATAAGGATATTGAAAGACATCCTGAAAGAAGATTTAAGGCTGCTCTAGCTGCTTACTCTGAACGTAGATTACCTGAATTAAAGAAAGAACATGCCGGTTTAAGAAAGCAACAACTGGAGCAATTAATCTACAAAGAATTCCAAAAGTCCGATGAAAATCCATTTAATAAAGATACTAATGTTAGTTTCAATTCTAATGCAGATGAAGTGAATAATGTTAAGAAGTTTGTTAAAGATAAAAGAAGTAAGAAGTTCGAACGTTAAGTTGAAAGCGTTTTTTTCTAAACAATATGGTTTTTATAGTTACAAATTAATACATTGTATCACAATTCTACAGTATGATTTAAAGAAAACCGCACTTACGCTTCAATCAAACAAAAAAATAATATATTTAAAAGTAAAACACAAAGATTTTTTTAGTAGGTTTAATTATGATAGTTTATAGTAATTATACATGGACTAATTTATTGAAACATAATATGAGATTTTACTCATCGTCTTCATCCTCATCGATGATTCTAGCAGGATTTTTATAAACATGCTCAACTTCTTCGTTTTTGGCTTCCTCCACCACATCCGGACTGTCATCCTTATCACTGTTATCATCAACCATCTCATCTTCATCTTTTTTTTCATCACCTTCATCAGCCTCCTCATCAAATATGGCATCCAAATCTTCGTCACTATCTTCGATGGTTTCTTTGGATAACTTACTTTTCTTCTGTGAAACTCTTTTCTTTGGATCAGATTTTCTTTTTCTCTTGGAACCAGAAATTTCATCCTCACCAAACAAATCAGCATCATTGTCGGAACCAGATTCATCAGACTCATCATCAGAAGCGACAAATTTAGCCTTCTTTTTTCTACCAGAACCTGGCTTTCTTCCTCTTTTCTTCTTAGATTTTGAGTCCTCATCATTATCTAATTCATCCTTCAAATCCTTTTCTTCATCTAATCTCAGTTGATTCCATTCTTTAGCCTTTTCTTCCAATTCCTTTCTTTGGGCTGCCAATCTTTCAGCTTGTTTCTTGTTTTCTTCCTCTTGCTTCAATTTCTCTTCTAATTTCTTAGATTCTTCTTCTTCCTTAACTCTCTTAGCTTCTTTCAACTTCTGATCAAATTCAATTTCATATTCTCTTTGATCTTGAATGGACTTTTCCAAGTTTTTCACTAAAGCTTTACCTGCATTGACTCTTAACTTTAAATCAGATGCAGGGAATGGAGGGCGTTCAGTTTCTGATAATTCTTCAAGACTTTTAATAGCCTGTTCTAGGTCATAAACACACTTCTCTAGATCTTCTACAGTTCTCTTAGAAGATTGTAACTTTCTAACAAAATCAGCAAATTGAAATTGAACAAATGCAATGTTGAATTTATAAGCTGGTGATGGACTTGATTCATTTGCCTTTTTGATTAAATCCAGTGATGTCTTGAAATAATCTGAATTCTTTTCATACAGACCTCTTAGCATCCAAGCTCTACTAAGGAAATTCAAAGTTCTAACATCTTCACCATTCGAGAATCTATTAAGAGCTATATCATAACTCTCAATAGCTTTAGCAAATTGTTTAACTTCCAATAAACAATGGCCTAGATTTAAATAAATTGAAACATCATTTAAAGAATCCCTCACTTTTCTGAAAATTTCTAATGCAATACCAGATTGTTTTTTATCAGCAAAAATAATAGCAATACCTTGAGCAGCAAATGCATTATGTGAATCTAAGGTTAATGATTTTTGATAAAGTTGAGCAGCCCTAACATAATATTGATCCTTCTTTTCCTGATCTCTGACTTCTCTTGCTAAAGTACAGTAAACATTACCTAAAGAAATAAGAGCATAAGTATCATGAGATGTGTATTTGACTAAAGTCTCACGATGATGTTCAGTTTCAAGATCTTTAGACGTACCACTTGCTATCTTATGTTTTTTACCAAACTTCTTAACATACCAGCCATAAAATGATCTAACTTCTAAATCATCAGAAGCTTTCTCTAATAGTTCAGTAACCTCCTCTTTAATATTTTTATTTTCTGATATACATGCCAATAATAACCATCTTATTTTAGCTGATATATAATTTGGAGATTGCTTTAAAATATCATCATATAATTTCATTGCATCTTTAATGTCCTCTGGTTTATTTGTGGACTCTTTGTATCTTGCAATATTGTATTTTAATGTAACTTCTAAGGCTTCTTCAGTTTCACCTCTTTCTTGTTCCTTCAATGAATCTAATGCATCTTCAAATAAGTTAGAAGATTCACCGTTGCTCTTAAGTAAGGCAAAAACACCAATGTTATTTAATAAAGCATATGATATTTCAGATTGAGATTTACCAGAATCCAATTCTTGATCTTTTGCCTTTTGTAAATATTTCAATGATTGAGATAAATCCTTTTCTTCATAAACTTTAGATAGGGCCAATAATGCAGAAAGACTCACTATTTCATGCTGATCGGCGGCAAGCTTAACATATTTTTCTAAAAAGGCAATTGATTTATTATAAGATTTTGGATTTTTTGAATAAAGCATACCCAAAGCATAAGTAACTTCTAAAATTCTTGAGTTTGATTCCTGGATTTTTTCAAACGTTCTGATAGCATCTTGAAATTCCTTTCTAACAACTAGGCATTGACCATAACCAACTCTTGATAACATATTTTTTTCATTTAGCTTGATGGAATCAGAAAACAATTTTTGAGCTTGAATAATGTCACCATTGACAAATTTACATCTTGCTAACCAGAAATCGGCATCACTCTTAACATTAGCTGAAGTCTTTGAACTCTTGACAACAGTCTTACAAATACGTTCAGTAATATCATAATCACCTTTTGAAAAAAAATAGGAAGACAAAATAACTTGAATGACTTCATTATTTGGATCATCGCTGTGGGAAGCCTTAATAAAATCTAATGCTTCTTGATATTTGGTCATGAAATCATCATCTGACTGAGAATTAGTAAAACAATCATCAAATTTAGCCAGAGAAATTAATATTTTAGCTTCTAAATTATCCTCTGGATTAACTTGAATAGAATTTTGCCACGCTTGACTTGCCAACTCTTTTCTTTCCATTAACCAGTAACATAAACCGATACCAATTCTAGGATCAGGTCTTAGCAATGGGTTCAAACTTAGACATTTTTGAAATAATTTCAAAGCAGATAGATAGTTTTCTCTGTAAAAAAAGATTTTTGCTTTACCCATTAGAGCATAGCAATTCTTTGGCTGTTTATGTAAAAGTGAATCAAAAATTCTTGACTCTTTTTCAAAATTGGAGCTCTTTGACTTTCTATTAGAAGAACTTAAAGATAATAAAGCTTGACACAATGTTATACTTTCATTACCTTGATCTAAAGTTAAGGCTGTTTTATTTTCAGTTAATGCAACATCTAAACTTATAATATCTCTATCTTTATTTTGCTTGGTCAAATATAGCCAAGCTATAAAATTATGAAACAAAGCTTGCACTTGTCTTGGTTCACGGCTAATATGTGGATCATTTAAAGCTGTTCTGGAAACATTCAGGGCTTCTTCAATTTTATCTTGATTAGCATAGGCCTTACCAACAGCTAACCATTGAACATGAGATGACTGTTCATTCGTTAAAACCCCACACATTTCACTAGAATCATCAGGTAAATCACTAATAGTGTCTATGACAATTTCTCCTTCACCATCATTAACGGGAATTGCAATATCTGTAGTTGTGTATTGTTCTCTTTTAGTTTCATTTTCAATTGAACTTAGATAGTAGTTGGCTGACAATTCAAAGTCATCATCTGTAATTTGAGTGTCAGTCATTACTTTTTGACTTTTTTGATTTTCTTAAGGAAGTTGAACAAACTGTAATGACTTTAACGTGGCTCTTAATTATTTATAAGTGGTTACGCCCATTGGGAACATTGGACAATGAATTGTATGTTGATAATTCTCGCTGACTATCCATCAAAGTCGTGTGTCCACCAGAAATAAATTTTTAATTATTTTTGTGTCTGCTATATTTGATTCTGCTTCTGTCATAGTTGGACTATAGAACTTTCTGAACACTAATAAATCTTAAAAATCGACTTAGAAATGAAGAAAGAAAGTATTAGAGTATATGTTGGTGCACTATCTGAGACTTTAATCAATAGTATACAGGATTTAGAAACCCGATTTGCAAAATTTGGAGAAATTGAAAAACCATTTGAAGTTCATCGTAAAGATATTTTAAATTATTATTATGCTTACATTACACTGAAACTAACAAAGGAAGAATTCAAAAAAATGAGAAAATCGTTCCATGGTGCCAACTTTAAAGGTTCTCAATTAATTGTTGATTTAGCTAAACCTGATTATAAACAAGAGTGGATTAAAGATTCAAAGAGACAAGATGATAAGATCAAGCAAAGAGAACGCAGACAAAAAATAGCCGATTGTAGAATGGAAAGAATTTCTCAAATAGGTGTCAATCCATTTGTTCAATCTTCTGTCATCAAAGGTAGAATCAGAAAGAATCCAAGGAAGACTAATCTAAGCAAACTAACATTACGAGTTAATTTCAAAGGTACTATTAAAATAATACGATGCAGAAAGACAAAGGTTTGGGGTTACAATAAGAATAAGAAATTGAGAGATTTGGTTTATAGATTCACGCGTGGTGAATGGAAGGATGGTAACAATCACATATTAGAAAGTTTAACTAAAAAAATAATAATTTTCGATAATAATGGTATTAAAGTTCTTGAATCCTCAGAAGAAGAAGGAGAGGAGGAACAAATTAACGAAGAACAACAGAAAGTAAATGAAGTCTTAGGTTCGCTATTGACTAAATATGATTTTGATAAACCTGTTGAATTACAAACCAGAGATGAGGAATATGCTGGAGCGGAATATGAATTTGAAGGAGGCGATAGCAAATCAGAAGATGAGGATGAAGTTATGAATATTGAATATGATGTTCCTAAGAAAGATTGCATCATTCCATCATATGAAACTATCCTCAAAGAGTACAACCGAGGTAAAGATCAATTTAAGATGATTCACTATGATGAAGAGGATGAGGAAGAAGATGCTCATTTCTATAAGAATTTAACCAGAGAATTACCTCAAAATAACGGAGAAATATTTGAAGTGGAATCTTCTATGACTCATGATGTTCAGGTTAATGATGACCTAAATGATGTGTCCACACCAATCTTTACAGCTAAACCTAAGACTAGAGCTACAGTAAATCAAACATCAACTGTGGTTAACGAAACGGAAAAATTGAGATCTTTGTTAAATCCACTTGAAGAACAATCAACTTCATTTCATTTCCAACTGGATGACTCGGATATTGATGAATCTCAAAACGTTGTACTAGAGGCAACAACGACTATAGCAGAAGAAGAAGAACAACAAGAGTCAGTTCCATTACCAGAGTTTAAAAAGAAGTTTGGTTTATTTTTTGCAAACTTAGATTCACCTTTCTTAATTGCCCAAACCCAAATCAATAAATTGAATGATTTTGAAATAAATGAGAAATTAAAGTATGAAGATTGGTTTTGGGAAAACAGAGGTGAATTAAATAGGGAATTTAGAGGCCGTAGAAGAGATGTTCTGAGACAAATCAAAAAGAAAAACAAAAGCTCCGCTAGTGGTGGTGGTGGCACTTTTATGATTTAGCACTTCTATTCTCATTTTGTTATGTATGAATTTTAATAGATTAATTTAAACTATATCCAATGTTTTTAAATTCAAAAGAAATCGAAAAATAGTAAAATAACAAAAATAGGGGTGGGGAGGGGAGAGGAACTAAAATAAAATAAACCTATAGTATAATTATAAAAAACCGAAGAAAAATGATAAACCCAAACAACTCAAAAACAAACACTGCTATCCCCAACGTAGAACAAAAAAGAGCAAATGATATATTCCTGTTTAGTAAAATAAAATAACAAATATTACTATTCCATGATCCAGGACAAAGTTGGAATGACAAAATTAAATTAAACCCCTACATTGTAGGACGAAAAAAAACGGCAATTAGTTAATTAGATTCTTAATGCCTTCAACAACAGCAACAACGTCACTGAATAAAGATTCTGAAATGTCTACTCTTTCTAAAGCTTCATCTAAAGCTTCAGCAGCTCTGAAACGTTCTTGTTCAAAGCCAGAATAATTCCAGAAATCAGATAAATCTTTGCCAGCACCATTGAAAATTAAAACATTAGGAGTTTCTTCATCGGGAATTGAAGATAGTGCGTCTTTAGTACCGAATTTAATCAGATTAGCCTTCATTTCATCTGGTGTTATTGCTGAAGAAGAGAACAGAGAATCTGTTTCTGGCTGCAAAGATAAGAAATAAGTCATTAAACCACAAACATGTGGAGAAGCCATAGAAGTACCCGATAACACAGAAGTAGCAGTATCAGAACCAATGTAGGTAGATAAAACATTTAAACCTGGAGCGAAAATGTCAACACACTTACCATAGTTGGAAAAGTAAGCTCTAGTATCAGATAGTGTAGAAGCACCAACAGTAACAGGTCTTTCAGCTCCAGCAGGAGAAGTTTTACAGGCATCCTGATTTTCATTACCGGCTGCAACAGAAAAGTGAATTCCAGCTTTAACAGCCGCATTGACAGCCATGTCTAAAGATGGTGACTTACCACCGCCTAAAGACATGTTAGCAGTAGAACCCTTGAAACCTTTCTTACCTTTCTTTGACTCAGCGAAATGCATGTTAGCAGCAACTTCAACACCTTTAACAACATCATCCATAGAACCAGATCCGTTAGATCTTAAAACTTTAATAGCGACCAAACTAGCGTTTTTGGAGACCCCATAACTCTTAGAACCGATAGTACCAGCGCAATGAGTACCGTGACCGTTACCGTCCACATCCTCATCACCATCAGGAATAGTGGCACCCCATCTAGCTCTACCTTCAAATTCTTGATGTGTAATTGAAACACCAGTATCAATAATATAAGCAGTGACACCTTTACCTGCAACGTCATCATATAAGTACTGATTAAAATTAGATAAACCTAATTGTTCCCTGTGGGAGATTCTAGACAAACCCCATGGAGCCCCAACTTGAGTAGTAGCTTCATTAGAATGAACAACTGAGTTCATTTCAACAACAGCAACATCTGGATTTCTTAACAACATCTTAACAACTGAAAGGGTGAACTTACCAGAGTAACCTAGAGTAACGCCATCAATTTCAAAGACGTGCTTGATACCGCCACCATTTGCTATAGAGAATTCTGAGACTTGATCTAGAGATTCTAAAGAGGATAGAGATTGAGAAACCAAATCTTGCACCCACAATTGGTGTAATTCAGAAGCATCCTTAGACATACCATCTTTGAACATGATGATATAAGAATTAGGAATGAATGATTGCATAGCAATTATAGGACCTGCATCTTCTTCAGACAATAATTCAATGTTGCCAGATTCTAAGGCCTTTGTATTATCAACAAGCTTATTGGCTTTAACTGGAACAGCAACATCTTTGTCAAAGTTGAACTGGACAGGCAAGTCCTCGAAGTTAGGGATGACCAACGCATTAACGGAGGACAATGCAAATAGGATTGAGAGAGCGACAGAGTTAGACAACTTCATCGTTATTGTAGCTGTTGAATTTAGTTAGTAGTTTTAGTTAATTGTTTTAGTTAGTAGTTAGTTACTAGTATGTATCGAACAGTTGATTATATAGTAAGAAGAAGTGGCAGTTAGGTGGCGAACGAATTGTCTGATAAGGATCTTTTTAAATGCTCATCTGAGCTTGAAACTGACTCCACAGAATTACGTAATCAGTTAAGCTCGCTGATAAGGGCTCATGACTAGATCAGGTGTAACAATTACTTTTCCCATAATGAATATCATGCTAAGGGATTTATGACTTTTATTTATTAAATATTGTCTATATCTATATTTATACAGTAGCAATAAGACAGAAAATCTATCCTCTTTTCTTGATTTCTTTCACCTTTTCTATCACTTGATTGTCAGCATCCTCGTGGCTTTCTAAAGCAGTGATATCCTTCACCTTATTATCGTAGTCATCAATATCACTATACTGTTCTTCAAGTTCAATGCCATTCTCAATAGCTTGTTCATCTAATTCTGCTTCAATTTCATCCTCAAGTTCATGTTCTTTATCGCTTAATTCCATCATTTCTTCGTCTTCATCTTCACTATCTAATAACCCAGCATTATCTAATTCTTCAATATATTCAACATTTTCTTCAATCTCGTATTCTTGAGCTTCGTCTTGTTCTTGTAATGTTTTCATCATATCTCTCTTCAATTCTAATCTATCAGTGACCATTCCAATCTTACCTCTTAATTCCATTAATCTTCCTAAATTTCTACCCTTAGCACTTAAAACACTAATTAAGTTATTCAAATTGCTATTTTTACTATTAACATGATTAATTAAATAATTACCATGATAAATCAGAATATTCTTAATCCAATAATTCAAGTTTAACTGTCTGTTACCGTTTCTACTAATTCTCTCAGAAAGTCTATCCAATAATGTAACAATATATGCTGAATCCATTTTATAAATCGTATTTCTAATAATAGCTTCATCTTTATTATTTAAAACTGTTTCTAATAATGAATGGTCATTAGACTTTAATGCTTGAATCAATACAACTGTAAGTGTACCTGCTTTGACTTTCTTTTTGTGTTGTTTAACTGCACTAGATCCATTGACCATATTTGCATTTTGAGATTGTAATTCTAGTCTTTCAGCTAATGATAAATCTTCATCTTCATCATCATCTTCCTCATCTTCATCCTTGCCCAAATCTCTCACATTATCACCAGAAGAAACAATGGCATGACTTTCATTATAATGCTTAGCAGATGCGATATCATGGCCATGCTTCAAATTTTGAAACGATTTTAAGTTAGGTTTTTCCTTTAATAATTCAACTGGTTCATTAATTGTATATATTTTTTCACCATTATTGTTATTATCCCACCATTGTAAATGATGAAAAAATGGAACTGATGAATCTTCTAACCATGTTAATATGACAAATTTGTTATTCAATTTAATATTTTCAAAAATTAATTGTTCAGAAACTTGTCCAGCTGGTCTAGCAATTTTAACCGTTTGGTTTGAACTAACAGATTTTTTAACATTCTTTCTTCTATTAAACTTAGACGATGTGCTTGCAATTTGTTTATCATTAGTCACACTGAATGGATCATTAAAAACTTCAACATTACCTGAATCAGTCAATGCAATTAATAAATCTAACTTAAAATCGTCATTTTTGAAATAGTCAACTTTTAAAATAGCATTTTCAGTAACGTAAATTTTGACTAATTGATTATCTTTTATATCTAAACAATTTATAAATCTATCATTTTTGGTATATGTTAAAATATATTTATGATCATTGATTAATTTAATTTCTTCTATTTCACTAATATGATTAGAATTTAATTGATGGAGCACTTTGTCTTGCAATAAGTATAGAGAGTTAGAACTCAAAATTAATTGCTCATTATTTAGATATTTGAAATTTTTAAAATGAATATTATCTAGGGAATTATTAATATAATCGTTTAGATTGATTGATTTAATTTGTTCAAACCTATCATCAAATTTAAATAATTTATTATGTAAATCAAGACCCCAAAACTTGTTTGAATCATATTGAAAGGACACCAAATTGGAGCTTAATTTAACAGTTTTCAAAATTTCATTAACCGAAGGAGAATAAATATACAAAAAATTTGAATTTTCAAATAATATGCAGAGTAATTGATCTTCTAAACTTCCAATTAATTTCTTTTGTTTCTTATTCAAATTCGAACGCACCAAGCCAGTTATCGTGTTTGGAATCCATTGCACCTTAGTCACCTTTAATCCTTTTGATAATGGGAAAACAGTTGAAAATGATTGTAATGAATTTGTGATTTTATTTGCTGTGGATGAAGCATTTGAAGATTGAACCCTAACAACATGTGAATCTAATGATAATATAACACTAGCAAAGAATTGCCCACTTGGATCATATTGAGATGCAACTAATGACATACTGTTTTATAAATGTATAGTATTATTACAGCAGTATAAAGTGAATAAATACTGGTTTTTATAATCAGCTTCTACTTGAAGTATATTAACCCAGTTTAAAGTGTTATACTTTTCTCCTAAAATTTTTTTTCGCTGGCTGTGCATTGGCTATTTTCTCATTAAATCGATCGGCTCAACCGACGCGCCTCTATGCTTTGAAAAATTTTGAGATTTATTGACACTAGTTAATAGTCATGGACTACTGGACATCAGGTCTTTTAAGCAATTGCTACACTTGCACATTTAGTTCATTTTATTACCATGAGTACCGACGTCAAAGGTGTTGTGTTGGAAAACACAACTCGTAGAGATGCCTTAATCAATATTGAAAAGAAATACAAACAATTATGGGCTGAAGAAAAGCCATTTGAAGTGAATGCACCAACTAATGAAGAAGTGCCATACGGTACTCCATTAGAAGAATTACATAAACAGTATGGGAAATATTTTACCTCCATGGCTTATCCATATATGAATGGTGTCTTACATGCAGGTCATTCTTTTACTTATTCTAAATCTGACTTTGCAACTGGTTTTGAAAGATTAAGAGGTAAGAAAGCATTATTCCCATTAGGTTTTCACTGTACCGGTATGCCTATTTGTGCTGCTGCTGATAAATTGAAGAGAGAAATTGAATTATTTGGTAAAAATTTTGAAGGCTATTCTACTGATGCTCAAATTGTTGAAGAACCAAAGAAGGACGCAAAAGAAATTGAAAAAACTGATCCAACTAAGTTCGTTGCTAAAAAGTCTAAAGTTGCTCAAAAAGCTGGTACTTCTAAATATCAATTTCAAATCATGCAACAGTTAGGTATTCCAACTGAAGAAATTCACGAATTTGCTGACCCTTACCACTGGTTGTCTTTCTTCCCTCCATTAACTAAGCAAGATATTACTGCTTTTGGTGGTAGTGTTGATTGGAGAAGATCTATGATTACTACAGATATGAACCCATATTACGATTCGTTTGTTCAATGGCAAATGAGAGCTTTGAAAGAATCTGGTAAGATTAAGTTTGGTGAAAGATACACTATTTACTCTGTTAAAGATGGACAACCATGTATGGATCACGATAGACAATCTGGTGAGGGTATTTTGCCTCAAGAATACACTGGTATTAAGATCCAAATTACAGGTTTCACTGATGCAACTTTAGAATTATTTAAGGGCGAACATTTTGATGCCTCTGATAAGAAGATTTTCCTGATCGCAGCCACTTTAAGACCAGAAACTATGTATGGTCAAACTTGTTGTTTTGTTTCTCCAAAAATTAAATATGGTCTATTTGATTCTGGAAATGGTACTTACTATATTACCACTCACAGAGCTTTTAAGAATATGTCTTATCAAAAATTAACTCCAAAGAGAGGCAACTTTGCTTCCATTTTAGATATTGATGGTCAACGTTTAATTGGTTCCAAAATTCATGCTCCATTAACTCCTCATAAAGAATTAAGAGTTTTACCCATGGATACCATTTTAGAGAATAAAGGTACTGGTGTTGTCACTTGTGTTCCATCTGATTCCCCAGATGATTTTGTAACCACTAGGGATTTATTTAACAAACCAGAATATTACAATATTAAACAAGAATGGGTTATCACAGATATAGTTCCTATTGTGAAGACAACTAAATATGGTGACAAGTGTGCTGAATACTTGGTCAATGAGCTAAAGATTAACTCTCCAAAGGATGTCAACCAATTAAGCAAAGCTAAAGAGTTGGCCTATAAAGAAGGTTTTTATAATGGTACTTTAGTCTGGGGCAAATATGCTGGTGAAAAAGTGGAGGTTGCTAAAACCAAAGTCAAGCAAGATTTGATTGCATCAGGTGAAGCATTTATTTACAATGAACCAGAAGCTCTAGTTATGTCTAGATCAGGTGACGAATGTATTGTTTCTTTAGAAGATCAATGGTACTTAGACTATGGTGAACCAAATTGGAGGGCACAAGTTGAAGAATGTTTAAAGAATATGAATACTTTCAACGATGAAACAAAGAATGCTTTTGAAGGTGTTCTAGGTTGGTTAAAGAACTGGGCCGTTTCAAGAACTTATGGTTTAGGAACTAGAATTCCATGGGATCCAAAATACTTGGTTGAGTCATTGTCTGACTCTACCATTTATCAAGCATTCTACACAGTTGGTCATTTATTACATTCTGATTTTTATGGTAAAGTTGTTGGCCCATTGGGTATCACTGCTGAACAAATGACTGATAAGGTTTGGGATTACATTTTTTTCAGAAGCGAAGAAGTCCCAGAAGGTATTTCAAATGATAAGTTACAATTATTAAGAAGAGAATTTGAGTTTTTTTACCCATTAGATATCTCCTCTTCTGGAAAGGATTTGATTCCAAATCACTTAACTTTCTTCATTTACTGTAATGTTGCTTTATTCCCTAAAAAATTCTGGCCAGTTGGTATTAGAGCCAACGGTCACTTATTGTTGAATAATGCCAAAATGTCTAAGTCTAGTGGTAACTTCAGAACATTATCTCAATTAATTGAAAAATTTGGTGCTGATGCTTCTAGAATTGCGTTAGCTGATGGTGGTGATACTATTGAAGATGCCAACTTCGATGAAAGTAATGCCAACGCTGCCATTCTAAGATTATACAACTTGAAAGAATGGATTGAAGATATGATCAAGAACCAGTCTACTCTAAGAACCGGGGAATACAATTTATTTGATAAATTATTTGATAATGAAATGAACTCTCTAATTGAGCAGACCTACGAACATTACGATGCTACCTACTACAAGGCTGCTTTAAAGACAGGTTTGTTTGATTATCAATATGCTAGAGATTATTACAGAGAAGTCAGTTCAACTGAGGGTGGTATGCATAAAGATTTAGTTTTAAGATATATTGAAACCCAAGTAATTTTGTTCTCCCCATATGCTCCTCATTTTGCGGATTATGTTTACAGAGAACAATTAGGACACAAAACTTCCATTTTTGAAGCCAGATGGCCCAAATTAACTAAATCAGTGTCTCAATCTGAAACTTCCGCATTAGATTTTGTTAGATCGTTAGCTAGATCAATCAGAGAAACTGAAGGCTTGTTAACCAAGAAGAAGAAAGGTGGCAAGCCAGCTGAACTAGATAAGGCTCAGCCAGCCAAGTTATCATTATTTATCTGTACCTCTTTTCCAGAATGGCAAGAGAAATATGTCGAATTGGTTAGGAAATTATTTGAAGCTTCTAAATTGGATGACATGGGAACAATCAAGAAAGAAATCAGTAAGCAAGATATGAAAAAAGCAATGCCTTTCATTAACGATTTAAAGAAGAAACTAGCTACTTCTAAAGCTGAAGAAGTCTTTCATAGAGAATTAGATTTCAATGAAATTGAAGTTGTTAAAGCTGTTTTGAATGTTTTACAGAAAGCTCCTGCCTCAGTTACTATTTCTGAAATTGGGGCCTACGTTTATAACAATGGTGCTAAGAAGGGTAACGATATTTTAACTGGTGAGGAGGTTGATGTTCCAAACTCTAAATCTATCGATAGTGCTGTTCCTGGCCAACCAGCTGTTTTTATTAAGAACTTGTAATTGTCTTAATATTTTTATATATACTTTAATTTATATGAATTTCACTCTTTTTTGAGTTTTGTCAGAAATAATTTTAAATCATTTCATTTTATTTCACCCACAATTTCATCAACAACCTGTTATTGCCTATTACATGATCTTATAATATCATTATTTGTGACACTTCCTTAAATGTCTCATAACAACTATTTTTTTCAAATGCGTAAATTTTTACAAATATTCTAAGGAATGAAATTATTATAATAACGCACTTACACTAGCTATATTAAGGGAGAAGGTAAAAAATTAGAAAGTTAAACATGCAAAATGAAAATACGCAACAAAAATAAACAATAACACAAGAAAACTAAGTATAACACCAACAGGTGAGCCCTACAAGCAAAGAAAAAAAGAGAGAAAAAGGAAGTGAATGCATAACAGTTAAAACAAATACAAAAAAAGATACATCCAAGGAATAAATTAGTTAAATAAAATAAATAAATACACCATCAGGCAAATAATAATAAAATAAGCAAACTGTGTACAAGCGACTATACGGGAGGGAGACTATGGAACTGTGACTGATAATGATTTCAATATTCATATCGTGCATATAGAAGGGATAGATTGATATTGATAACGATGATTAATTAATTACCTGAAATCCACGTGTCTTCAATTCAATGGCTGTCCAGGCCCAATTATTCAAAGCATATTCCTCTCTTCTGGCTACCCAACTTGGCTCAGTTTCCACACCAAATGTTGCAAAATATTTTCCATTATCTTTTCTTTTATCTAAATCATCACTCATACTAGATTTTAAAGTTGAGTACGAACCTTCTTCGTTACTAACGCCAAAGAAAAATCCAAATAATTGAAAGAAAATCCAAAATAATGCTCCTATAAATGGCAATCTTGTAAAATGACTGAATAAATTAGTATTCATGACGAATCCAGGATGAACAGAAACACATAAAATAGTAGGGTGTCTTTTAGCTATTGTTTTGACCATATGGATGCCTGCAGTCTTTGCGTTACCGTATCTAAAAAATGTAAATATTATATTAGGTTTATAAGGGAAATCAAAATTTAAACTAAATGGTAATACTGCAACTCTATGGCCGATCGAAGAAACATAAATTATTCTTGGATCTTTCACTATTGGCTCTTCCATTAATTTTATTAATCTATCAGTTATTAAAAACGGAGAGATATAATTAGTTTGTAATTGAATTTCAAAGTCGTCTTTGGTTTTAGAATATGGGACAGCCATTATACCAGCATTATGGATCAATAAATTTAAGTATTTTTCTCTGGTTTTGAATTCCACAACAGCATTACAGACCGATTTTAAATCAAGCAAGTCTAAATGAATAAATTTCAAATAACCAAGATGTTGCAAAGACCGTTGTTCTGCTGTTAACTTCGATCTTCTCATTAAAGCATGATCTTTGATATCATCAAATGCAGTTTCTGTCCTTTGCTTGCTTCGACCACCAACATAAACAACAAATCCATGCAGATATAGATGTAAAACTGTGTAAAACCCAATGCCACTATTTCCACCAGTAATGAAGCATATCCTTCTTTCTTTATCGGGATTACAATAAGGTAATTCATCAGGGTTGAAGTTGGATGCTGGTCTAGTTTCATTTGTAAAAAACATATTTCAAACTTGTTATCACCTCGATGAATTCTGCAGAGAAAATACACCAATTGGCTTTCTTATCTGATCCTATGACTGCAGTATACGAGCTTAACAATATGAGAAAGCCTGAATTACCCATTCACTACTTGCAAAAGCATCACATCACATTAATATAATTTACAACAAAATAAACTCTTAATGATTTTCTTTTCTCTATGTATCTGTGGCTAGTTATTATGGCGTTTAATATATGTGGCGCAGTTAAGGGTTCTTTAATCCCTGGTTTGGTTCCATTCGGTCTAAAAACTTTGATAGGTAGTTTAATAAGTGCCTGAATATTCAGACATTAACTATTAAAATATTCCACCTTATTAACTTATCCAACGTGTATATCACAAGAGTAATATGAAGTTACTGTTATTTTGCTTATCAGTGTGTACTACATAAATACAAATTAAAGCCAATTGATTTGATATTGTTTTTAGTTACCGAAGATTTAGTATTAATAGGTCTAGAAAATCTAATGTTACATGAAATTGAAAACTTACCATTTTGTCAAACTTTAATAGGATAACAAAGTCTGTAGATATATACTCCGATACCTAGTTGAAATGGTTTTCGCCAAGCAGCTTCACGTTTTCTTCGGATATTATCTATATCAACAACTTTGGTATTACCAGGATATCAGTCATCCACTAAAGCTATTTTTTTCAGTTCTATACAATCATTTTTTACTCCTATTTTTAATAATCCATTCCCTTAGAGGAATAAAAAAATAGGAAAGAGATGATTTCTAGGCAGCTTGATTAAATCATTATATCTTAGTATCATTGCTGTATTTTACAATTAGAAGTTGACTGACTACCTAAAGGTTCATGAGTGATTACTCTAATAACATGTTTTAAATTTAGCTGTTCGCCACATGATGAAATATTCTTGCTTAATTTATGATTTATTTGGACTTGTAAGTGTTAATTCTTATATTGTTCATAAGATTCAATGATAGTTTTGCTTACTGTTCAAATCAAGGAGTTAACCCTGCATAATCTTGTTAAGTCATAGCAATAAATCCTTCACCAACCCAACCTTTGCAACTGAATGATTATGAACATTGAATTAAGTGTTGGTAGTTTTTGATATTATGAATCTAATAACGATTTTGTGTTACTTATGTTAATGTTTGTCAAAAGTATAGTATGAAATTTTATTAGTGCTGAAGAAGTATAACTGGAAGAAAAAAGGTGATACTAAGATATACAACAAGAAAGAACCTTCAATTTATGATTGAATCAGTTGCGTTTTTGTCTTAAAATTTAAGCAGTAAAATGGTATTTGAAGTTAAATAGAGGTATAGGCTTTTCGTCGTATATTGGGTAACTCAAATTTTGATTAAATAGAAATTAAGCTTTTAATTCCAACGCTACTTTTCATGAACTTACTAGACTAGGACTAATTTCCAATGTATATACATCATGATCAAAGTTAACAAAAACATAACTAGTAGCAATACCTACTACAAATCGTGTGAATAACACAATAACAAATCCAACTTTCTGATAAATCCTGTTTTGGATACAAAGTAATTTCTTCAGCTGTGCACTTTTTTATGAGCTTAAGAGCTGTGTGCGAGTTAATATCATCAGCAGATGCTTTAAATAATAACAAATTATATCTTTTCTAGAGACTTAGAGAAAAGTTGAAAGAATCTAAAGCTTATCAGAGTCTTTAGTTGGGCTCAAATTAAAAGGTTAATTTAAATATGCGCAGATCAAATAAAAGTCAAGCTAAGCTAATCTTTAAAAATGGTTATTGACTTTATTTTGTTTTGACCTGCAGTATCCCAATTAGTGTCATCCATTTCTACTTGAATATATTCCCATCTTAGCCATATTGGAATTTTGGATCTTCCACCACCACCTTTCTCTAAAGGTTCGCCAAACATTTCAACTAGATCCTTTCCAGTTGAATTGAATGCTATATCCAATGGGAGTTCAAATGCCCGGTCGTAACTCTTGTTTTGTAAATAAAAATCTATACTATCTATAATCTCTTGAGTATTCCTTACTGTTGTCACAAACGATATTCCATGATTGTAGTAGTTATAATTGGTGTAGTTTTTCAAGCTGATCCTAGTGGAGCATTCCAGTTCGGGTAAACCTAAATGAAAAGTTTTTATTTCTTTTAAAGGTTTTCCCAAACATTTTATCCACTTATCTTGTTTTATAACTGTCATTATATCTGTTTAGCATTGATTGAGTCATTAATTAACTTCAACTACTTGTTTACTTGATTGAACGTACAAACCGATTTCTGTTAAACTTTCAGCGCGCGATCTATTAAAAAGTATAGAATTACATTGTGAAGTTATTTACAAGTAATGTTCAATAATCAATAAAATAAAGCATTTACCATCATATCAAGCTTTAATAGGGTAACAAAGTCTAAACGCGTACCCTCCAATTCCAGGTTTAAGCATTTTTTGATAAGTAGCTCTGCGTTTTCTCAGCACATCGATATCAAAATCAGCAATTTTCGAATCTTTAGAAGGAAAATTCAATAGGGCTAATTGGTCTTCAGTTTTATCCAACCAATTTTGAATCTTAGTTTTTATCACCCATTGTCTAATTGGAATTAAAAACAGCAGTGCACCAATTGCTAGACAACCTGAATAAACCTGTGCATGTAAAAATGGATTTGAAGCATTTGGTGTTCTTAGTTTCAATGCAATAACTTCAGAAAAGATTAAAATAATGCCACATATAATCTGTGAGTATGTCCATGCGGAGGGAAATAATATCGTAGGTGTTGTATCTGCCAATATTGCAACTGAAAGGGTTGAAGCAACTGGTAAATTAAATGATAATACAACTGCATAAGCAACAACAACTCCATATGTACGAGCATTAGTCCACATTGCAAGAATTAAAATAGCAGTAATTGCAGTTGAAAAAATTGCCATATTAAGTCTACCCAATTTATCTGCTCCATACCCAATTGTTATTCTACCTATAACTTGACAACCACCAAAGATAGCAGTCGCATTAGAACCTTGTTTTTGAGTTAAACCAACAAAGGTGCAATATGCAGCTAAGGAAAACAATGTAACATTATAACAGCCCGCCATTAGTGCATTCCAAATGGCAATTAAAAACAGTCTTGATAAACCCAAGACTTTGAAATCAAACAAAATTTTGATCCTGCTTTTCACTCCTTTCCATGATTTGTCAAATGAAACTGGCTTTCTATGCTTACTTAGAATAGCAACACATAAGTTAGCAGCCAAGCAAACAATGGCTACCATTCTTAGAGACCATTTATAGGAACCAGTTCTGTCAATTAGATTTTGAGATGCTAATGTGAAAACAACACCACCTACACCAGAACCACAAACAGCTAACCCCGACCCAGTGCCTCGTTTTTTATCAAACCATTCCGGAATCAAATTCATCGGAGGATTAAAGATAAAAGCAAAACCAAGCCCGACTAAAACACCTTGTGTTATATAAACATGCCATAATTTAGTAGCGAATGAGCAGAGAAAATAACCCAAAAAATGAATTATTATTCCAATACTGAAAGTTAATCTAAGTCCAATGGTGGTCGACAGCAACTGAATCACAGAGGAAAATAAAGCACCAAATCCAAGTAATATACCCCCAATCCATGCAAAATCTAGAGATGTTTGTCCAGGGAATGTTTTATGATTAATCCAATAACTTAAGTAGACACCAAATCCACCACTTGAACCATAAGTTGCAAACATAGCCATAAAGCCAGCCAATGAAATAAGCCAAGAATACCCTTTATCCACTGGAGGATACTTTGTTTCATAAATATCATCACAATCTTCTTGAAATTCTTCTTGATTACTCAAGGATTGTTTTCCTTGATTAATTTTAATGGATTTTTCAGTAGCTATTCTAATAGCATGCTCTAGTCCTAGATTTGTTAGTTCTCTTCCTAGTTTGGTTTTCATTCTTTCTTCATAATCTAAATGAGTTTGCAAGTTGTCATCTTTAACTTGTTCATATAAATTAACTATGTTTTTGGTAACTGATTGAGTTAAGAAATTTACTTTTGACAACCTTGAAGTCGCACTAATAACTGATTTAACTTCACCCAAACCTTTAATCGTTCCTTCTTCAATCTTTCCATGTGGATTAAAATCAGTTCTAGATTGTGTCTCAGTATCCTTTGTTATCAGATCAGACTGAATGGATGAAGCTATTGAGAAGTTGTCATCATTTTTGTCATTATTAATATTCATCTTGGAAGTAAGTATAACTGGATGAAAGGCTTATAAGGTATTGTATAATCAAGCAAGAATGCGGCGGTTATAAAAAAAAGAAGTGATATTTATTAGAGAAACTAAGGAAGTCAGGGTGTACTCCCAATGTTATACTATCTCTAGTTAGTTTAATATTGTTAATTCCATATAACTGTTTAACCAAAGTTGATCTATGTAGACAAATAGATAGACAATTAGTCATTATCAAAAAATCGGATTATTTGACTTTGAGTGATTAAATAAATAGTACAAATCAAGCGACTTTAGCGGATAAGCTGCACAAACGAGCCGCAGTCCAGATTCGGGAGAGTGCCGACAATGCATATTGTATAGTAAGTATCTTTAGCATCTACTGATTGATTCTTTTAAGTTGGCATTAATAAGATAATCAAATATTCTGGGATTTTTTGTGATATAAAAAATAAAACTTTGATAGGGTAAACCAGCCTTGAAGAATAACTTTTAATTCCTATTCTTAAAAGTTTCTTATAAGTTGTTCTACGTTTATAAAGCAATTCCTTATCAACTGTAACTTCATGATTTTTTTCTTTATCTTCAGAGTCGGATTTGGAACCAATATTAATATGAGATAGCATATCTTCTGTTTTTTTCTAATCTTCTCTATCAATTTTCTAAATCTTATACTCTCTTACTAGTACTATAAAAAGCATCTCACCAACAGTATCTGCTAGAGCGGATTGGTGTAATATTGAGGAAATATTAAATGTCAATCCAGATCGAACGGAACAAGCTATAACAACTTCTTAAGTATGTGTATTATGTATATTTATGAACATGGAAAAGACCAAATTGAAAAGACTGCAGTTAAAAAAGTACTAATATAAACTCTACGAAATCTATCAGCACTAAAACTTATCAAAATTCTACCATTTTCTTGACAATCATTATAAATGGCAGAAACATGACAACCATCTCTCTGCGACAGTCCAATAAAAGTACAAAACAAAGGTAACAGTAAATGACCAAACAAAGTCATATCGTAATGCAATGAACAGTCCAAAGTTTTAATACTAAAAAATCAAATAAAACAGACAATCTAGCTTTATTGTCTTTCCATATCAATAATCTGTTTCTTGAAATTCTTGGTCTTGTGATAATAATGCAAATTGGATGGAGAGCTGTGCTGATTATTTCAGAACATATACCAACTAATGAATCTTGAGTGCAGTAAAGCTGCCATAACTTAGTAGCATAAGATAATAAAATAAACTCAGTTAGATTCAACACAATACCAAGCATAGCATTTATCAACTGGAGAATATTTTTCCTCGGATGTGACTTCTTCCAAATATTTTTCAGCTGCTTGATCCTACTAATTTTTTTGTGAGAGATGGCTTATAAATGAATATTTTAATAGCTACCTCTAATCTCAAATTTGTTAGTTCTCTGTGATTTTTCTTAAAACTGTTTTTTGATTGAAATCACTCTTGAAAATGCAGATGAAGGCCGAGACAAATGGTTCTTACTTTATTCATTAAAGTAATACTTCTATTTCTGCTTTCAAATACATGATCCTTGTGAAGGTTATCGGTATTGTGGATAGAGGAGAGGAATAAACAGCGGGGGTAAGCAAACTAATATTAGAGATCGCTTCTTCATTTGAGTATCTGAGGTGATGTCGGACATTTTTAAAAGTCTGTAGTGTTGAAAAGGAGAGGGTTGAGATAAAGGTGAATAGATGTTAAGGATAAAAAAGTAATAATGGTTTTAAAGGTAAAGGTATTAATGATGAAAAACTCAGAAGCAATGGTTTTCGGTAGACAGTTAGACAGTTAGATAGATAGGAAGAAATCCAGGTCGGATAAAAAGTTCACTAAAAAGAAAACACAGGATCAAAACGGGTATAATTCGGAGCTGTCACGAAAAGAGAAAGAAAAAAAAAATTCGAAAACTTTGCAGTGTTAACCGAGAAGTCATGCGATTTGAAAAATATAAAATCTATATTACTTCAGTTTTCTTTTAATCTTTGAAAAATAACTAAATCACTTAAACTTTCTTCTTTTTAAATAAAATTAGATATATTTTCAGATCACTATATAATGACCCAAAATATCTCCAAGTTAGCATTAGAAAACTTGAAATCAAACACTACTAGTATTTCTAATATTTTCAAACCCAACTCTCAAAATGAAAATGGCTTAATACAAAAATATTCTAATGACGATGATGAACAAATACACCATATTTTTGAAGAGTTGGCTCCTATGATGGAAAACATGCTTTCAACCACCAACGAGGCCACAGTGTTTCTTTTCATGGACGTCATGTGTGGTAGAATGTCTCTCAAGAGTGCAAATCGTCGTATCCAAGCCCACAATAGTGCAAACAAAAGAATAGCACATCAACATAAACAACTCATGCTAAAACTTCTGAAGAATCCCGAAGATGAAGAAGAAATTACTCCAGATGAAATAATTTCATTTGAAACGACGATGAAAGCTATAGAGAAAGATGCAAAAGCTGAACCACCAATTGAGGTCCTACTTATGACTTTTCAAGAAACTTGTCAAAGATATGGTGTTGAACACTGTCCTCTCAATCATATGGCATTTATTGACAAATATAAATCCATCGAAGACTATCCTAGATGTTTGCTTTGTAATTATACCAGAAAATCATCCTAATCCACAAAACTGAATTCTTGATATTTATACCTCTTTCGGACTCAGTAATATTCATGTTTTTGCATTAACTATACTTTATTTCTAACTCAATATTATCATTTTTCATTGCATTTTTAATTTTACAAATAAACACATAACAAGGAGATGATTCACCGGTTCCTTTCATTCCTTGCGAAATACTTTACTACTGGACTTCCTGGCACATTTTTAATTGAACCCCGCTTCTTACTTGCTACTTAGTTACTCTTCTTATATATATATATATACATTTAAACCAGGAACAATATTACAAGTAGTACAACTAAATATCCAATCTTTACTAGTGACTCACAAAAATATAAAACTGGAACTGATATCAAGATCGAAATGGAAGATTTATCGAATGAACATTCTGTAGAAAAAATCAGCAAAACGTAATTACATACATTTTTATATACGTTATTTGATTAGTTTATTATTAAAAAATCACCTATAAAAAGTAATGGGTTCTAATGTTCAGCATGAGGATCTTCCTTAGTTGGTTCAGGATCAACTGTAATCATAGTATCAATTCTTAAAATTGCAATACAAGCTTCTAAGGCACTCTTTAGAGACTTAATTTTGGAAACAGTTGGTTCTAACACACCATGAGCAATCTCGTCAACGACTTTACCTTTGATTAGATCTAATCCGTAATTTTTATAATTCTTTCTCTTTGTATCAGCATTTGATACTTGTTGTGATGCTGCGTGATATGATCTTAATTTAGCTATTAAATCAGAGGCATCTTTGGCTGCGTTAACAGCTAAGGTCTTTGGGATAACTAGTAAAGCACTGGCAAACTCTGCAATTGCCAATTGTTCTCTTGATCCAACTGTTGTAGCAAAGTTTTCCAAATAAATATTTAAAGCTGATTCAACTGCACCACCACCTGGAACAACATTACCACTTTCTAAAGTTCTTTTAACAACAGATAATGAATCATGAATTGATCTTTCCATTTCATCTAATGAATAATCATTAGCACCTCTTAGCACAATTGATGACGAAGAATGAGCCTTAGTTCCTTTTATTAAAATACATTCATCATCTGAAAACTTTTCTTGAACAACTTCTTCAGCGTGACCTAGATAACTACTTTCAAAAGTTTCTTCCCCTTCCAAGTTGGACATACTACCAATTAAAGTAGCACCAGTTGCTCTAGCGATTCTTCTTAAATCTTCTTTCTTACAACGTCTGACAGCCATAACTTTAGCTTCAACAAAAACTTTCAAGCATAAATCATCGATACCCTTAGTTGTTAAGACAACATTAGCACCGGAATCAATAATTTTCTTAACTCTTTCTAAAATAATGCCATATTCTCTTTTTCTAATAGCTTCCAACTGTTCAGGATCATCGATATTAATTTGAACACCCATTGCCATTCTAGCCTTTTGTAGATTGATATCAATAACAGCAATTTTAGCACCAACAATTTTCTTAACCATAGCTTGAGAACCAACAGTACAATTCAAAGCATAACCATTAACTAAAACTGATTCTAAAGCAGACTTACCATGTGCCTTTAAAATGTTAACAGCTTTAACAGGGTATTTAGTTTCACCTTTTAAATTTGTAGTCTTAACAGCAATCATTGCATCAACTACCATTTCACTGAAAAATTCAGAATCTGGTCCTATAATTTTAGAAGACATTGAAGTTTTTGCAATATTGATTAAAGTTTGCTGACCCAATGAATCAACTGATTGAGACAAAACATCTTGAATATATTTTATAGCTTCTCTCAAAGCTAATCTATAACCTGTTATAATGGTAGTTGGATGTATTTTGTTTTTAACTAATTCATTAGCTTTTTTCAATAATTCAGAGGCAAATATAACAACAGATGTGGTACCATCACCAACTTCTCTGTCTTGTTGCTGAGCTAACTCAACTAAAATCTTGCCAGCTGGATGCTGAACATCCAATAAGGATAAAATGGTAGCACCGTCATTGGTTACCACAACATCACCAATATCATCAACTAACATTTTATCCAAACCAACAGGACCTAAAGATGATTTAACAACATTGGCAACAGCCTGAGTGGCCAACACATTTTGGTTACGGACATCATCGCCACTCAACTTTTGACCCCCCAAAAAAAGAGTATCAGAGCGTGCAGTGGAGAACATGGGAAAATTAATATGGAATGGATTCTAAGATAAAATTAAATTAGAAAGAACCAGTAGCAGATCAGTTCGACTTCAAATCCTAAATTCAACTAGATTCAACGTATCCATCAAAAATTCAGTACGCGTCGCTGGAAAATTTAAAGAGAATTGGCGGGGCTTCGTAACCATTGAATAAACTCAGAAGACATTCAAATCCTTAACTATAGGCGTGTGATAAGTTGAGGGGAATAATACTTTAAAGAGGAAAATAATATAAGAGAGAGAAATCATAAGTGGGATAAAAAGCGATTAATACCAGCAGTGAAACAAAAAATGATCAAGAAAGACTAGGTAATAGTGGAAATCTATACAAAACAATAAACAAACAAGACGAAAAAAAAACAAAATATAAACGAAAAAACGGACTTTTTGATGAAAGACCCATCAGTATCAACATTAGCATCTAGTTAATGTCAATCAGAGGACAAGTAGCCGGCGTTCTTCAAAGCATTTGAAAGTAAAAAATGGTTCTCTAGTAAATACTAATAGAGAGGAAATTCTTTTTCTTTTTTGCCATCAATTTAATAGTTTGGCTGGGATCGAATAAATTATAAGATAGTACACTTCTTACTCTTTTTAATGACAGGAGGCTCTAAAGCTGCAACAATCGCATCATCAAACAAATTCTTTAAACCGACTTGAGTTAAGGCAGAACATTCAGAATATTTAACAGCTTTTAATTCTCTAGCTAATCTTTCACCTTGTGTAGGGGAGATTGGTTTTTGATGTTGTCTTGATAAATTGGCCAGAGCTGTAGGATCGTCTCTTAAATCAATTTGAGTACCCACTATTATACAAGGAACATGAGGAGCATGATGGGAGATTTCTGGGAACCATTTTTCTCTAACATTATCAAATGAAGATGGAACAACGACAGAAAAGCAAATTAAAAAGATATCAGTTTGAGGGTAGGATAAAGGTCTTAGTCTATCATAATCTTCTTGACCAGCAGTATCAAATAGGCCAAATGTGTAAGGTTCATCACCTATCATGACAGTGACAGCATAGTTATCGAAAACCGTTGGAACATAATCTTCAGGGAATTGGTTGCTTGTGTATGAGATCAAAAGACATGTCTTTCCAACAGCACCATCACCAACGACAACACACTTTATAGTATTATTAGAGGACATTGTATGTAAAAATCTGCTATAAGAAAATAGTGTGGATAAATGTAATGTGTGAAACACTAGAATTGTGAAAGACAGTTATAACAGCACAAGTTTCTTTCAGTTAGAGTCGAGTTGAGTTCCAACGCACTGCGGGTCTAAGATTTTAACAGTGCAAATACTCGCCTCTGTTTCGTTTCGAACATCGGCCTACTGAGAGATGAAACATAACTATACTACCCTTTGGCTAGTTATAAAAGATGGTTGGTAGTTTCTATTACTATTAGTTAGTCTATTACTACTGGTGGGTGATATCTACTGTAGTTTGGCAACCAATAATGTGAACATCGTTGGTCAAGTCAAGTCAGGAATGCACCTCTAAATTCGATTGTTTCAAACATGTCCTTTCTTCATTTACCACTGAATATCTCCTCAACTATATTTGCCATGTTAATTACACTAATCCCTTTAGGTCTAATTGTCTTATTATAATCTTGATTAATTGGAATATCTTGGAACAGAATTTAATTTTGAAAGCCAATAATTTTCCTAATCCCCTTATCCCTCCCGATAAATGATTTTAACCAAATCGAGCCAGTAACTTTTTTTGTGTAAATTAATTATCGTGGCGGTGCTTTAAAAAGTTATGGCGCGGGAGGCACAGAAATACTACAGTTATTTAGATCATTAAATAACTTAAAATAAATGAAATTAAAGTGGAGTAAATAAATACATACGTACATAAATCTATTATTTTATTTACATTTTTTAATCATCATCATCCTCATCATCATCATCACTTTCAGCTTGTTGTAACCATTCGATCCATTTTTCAGCCTTATCTCTGACAGCACTCATTTCTTTACTCTTGTCACCATTCCACCATTCATAAATATTATCTTCTTCAATAATTTCTTTATCATAAAGTTCTACCAAAATATGTAAAAACACCATAGATCTATAGTCTTTGTTCAACCTACAGCATAAGTCTTGTAATATTAGCATTAAATCGACTTGATCAGCATCTTCAAAAACCTGTCTTTGGAACAATGACGACCATTGTCCAAACACTTTACTAACAGCTTCTTTAAGACCTAATGTTTGCGTAGCAATAAAGTGATCAACTCTTTTAACTAATGCATTCATTGTTGATTGTCTGACTTCGTGATATGTAACATTCATACTCATTCTTAAGGTGTTTAGTTCTAATAATGCTGTATCAATGTCATGATTACTATCCATAGCTCTTTCTAAAGTAGCAATGGCTTCATTATTGAAATCTTCTTCTTCTTCTTCTTCTTCTTCGTACATTGATGTAGTTGATTGAGTTCTCTTCTTACGTTTATTAGATGATTGATGGGTTCCAACTGTAGTCGAAGCAACTGAAATATCAGAGACATTAAGTTTAGCCATTTGATACATAATTCCAGAGTAACCTTTATTAGTTTCATCGTCATCTTCTTCATCTTCATACAAGAATCCAATACCATTGGCACCAACGACAGAAGGATCATTAATCTCGTTTTCGCCATAGGTCTCATTTTCGCTGGCATCGTCAGCTGACTCTTCTTCATCTGATGAAGACAGCAGCATAGCACTATCAGCCATTTTCTTAATTGGAGTTTTAACGATCTTGGTTTCATTAGGAATAATCACATTCTCATCAATAACGACATCAAACCCAATAACTGATCCGGAATTCAACATAGCATTGGCTTTAACAACAGCATTTGCTGCAACGATGGCATGTCTTACTATACAACCATCTTCAATTGTAGCACCGTCCCAAATGTAAGAATTGAAAATAGTAACGTTATTACCAATACGGCAGTTTCTACCAATCACAGAACCACAAATCCTCGTACCGTCACCAACAAACGTATCGGCACCAATTGCAACACGCGATTGCAACTTACTTGACTGGGACAATCTGATGTTATGCTCTTTATAAATGTGCTGTGATTCATAAGTATAAGTTTGATCTTTTAACAGGTTTCTTTCCGGGACGATTGGATGGCACCATCTTTCCAACACATCTTGCGAGATACCATCATATGTTTGCCAACTTTCCACTCTGGCAGCATAATCTTCAGTGGTAATATACGCATAAATATTCTTCTTTAATAAGTCACTGGTTAAAACACCTTTAACCCAATCTTTTCTTAAGTACTGATAATCGAAATTCTCTTGGAAAACTGTAGGAACAACAGGAGTACAGATATCGACATGACAATCAATCAAATCATTCTTAATCACAAATTCACCAACATCTTTCAAAACTTCTGGATCAATGCCGACTGAACTCTTAGCGCCATCAACAGGTGGTATATCCTGATAATACAAGCATCTATTAGTCTCTTTATCCAGAATGAAGCACGATGGTTCAATGTACGATCTGGAACGATGAGACTCAGAAGCTTGCTTCAACACCATCGTACAGATATAATCTCTATCATTGGCCTTACGAACCTTATGCAAATTCAAAGCCTTATTCAGATCCAAGTTGGTTATAACATCACCAGAAACAAGGATAAAGTCACCAGTGATGATACCTCTAGCATCAATATCCCTCATTGCATCACCGACAGACCTAGACTCATGCGAGTTGATCGTTTGAATCTTCTTGAATGGTGAAGACAAAGAAACCCACTTAGATTCATCAATGTAAGTCTGGATCTGTTCAGCGTGCGACGAACACATCAGATACACTTCCGATACAGAATTTGACTGAGCCAAAAATTCCAACGTGTATTCTAGCAATGGGACGTTAGCTAATGGTAGCAAACAACGAGGTTTCACCGATGTCAAAGGCATGAATCGGGTCTGGTAAGAATCAGTAAGCACAATGGCTTGTAGTGTTTGCTCATCTTCTTCAGACTCGTTCCCTTTTTTGGATTTCGGTGGCATGATATATGTGTGTATGTGTTCTATTTATTTTTGAATATTTTTTTCTTCACAGTTATGCTGCTTTTTCCCAATTGATTATGTACGTTGGATTGAACTTGGCTTGGTTTTTTTAGAGGTTTTACAGTGAGTAATAAATACTTGGAAATTTTTTGAATGACGGAAACTCACTCAAATCAGTGGCGGTGCACGGGTGCAATCTGGCTGTTAATAATCGAAGCAAGAGTAAATCAAATGTAGGCATACTTACTACCTACCCGGAAATTTGCAAGATTATAAGCCATTATCAAAAAGAAATCATTTTAATTATTTTATAAACATTTATAATAACATTAAGAGGTTATTTTTTCTTTTTATTAATAAGAGAGAGAAAAGGAGAGGCACAGAAGGAGAGGAAAGATAACGTAAGGATAGTTCACAAGAAAGAAAAAGCCAGCTATATAGACAAAATTAAACGATAAAAACAACATAAATAAAATCATGAGATATAATAATAGTAATAAAAAAAGAGGTTTAACTATAATTATAATAATAATAATAATAAAGTAGACTAAGTATATGGTTAATAATAATCATAATCATAACAATTAAATGAAGGAGGAAAGAGAACAAAAGTACATAGCATCTTTAAAAAAATTCAAAATTATGTATCAAGAAAATAACAAAGCAATTTTAAATGGAAAGAAAAAAACAAAGAAACAAAGCAAATGGGACTAGAAGACCCGGTTTCGTAGTTGCGACCACTCACAACTTGTGAAATATTCAACACCAAAAGCTTGAAAGCAAACAATATGGCAAAAGTAAAAGTAAAAGTAAAAGTAAAACCAAATGCATTTCAATAAATATAAAGCAGCAATTCAAAAAAAAAAAGGATAGGAACATTCAAATCAAAATTCAAAAAAATGTAAAACAAAAAACAAGTTATTTAAAAGCAAAGAAAATTCATGGATATTACTCTTTTTTTTATGTTTCCTTGAAAAATCATAATTATAATATTTTTAGAAAATGATCATTTTGGTAAAAATAAAATTATAACTAATCTGCCAAAAAAAGAGGCAAAAACAAAAATAACCACCTAAAAATTCGGCACCTCAAACACTGCCGGGATTCGATCCACTAGCAGAAGTAGTACAAGGATTTGATCCACCAGCAGAAACAGTACCAGGATTCGATCCACCAGCAGAAACAGTACCAGGATTCGATCCACCAGCAGAAACAGTACCAGGATTCGATCCACCAGCAGAAGCAGGGCTGAATTTCTGTTGGGTATGGTGAATAGCAGTAGCTCTAGCTTTAAATGCTTCTGCAAAGACCAAAGCCACAGGCCACACAGGGGCATCTGCCAATATTCTCACACCTAAAGATAAACATCTCGATGATAATCTCCCACTAATGATAATCTCAGCAATTGGTGTTAAATCACCAGTATCTAAAGCTAGTCTCGCTATGGTATCATCTAGAATATCCACGTCCAAAGCGCCATTAGCTTGAATTCGAAGGAATTCACTGTATGAAGTATTGTTAAAACCTTGAGGTAGTAGGTTCATCTCCACCTTTTTGAAAATGTTCTCAGTACGGAACCATAGCACTCTGTCTACAGTGGTCAGGTTACTTGATTTCTCTGGATTTTTCAAGAAACCAATCGCCCATTCCTCAATGTTGTACAAGTATTCAGAGATTAGTAGTGTAGAGGTGAATAAGCATGTCAAGAAAAATATTGGTGTTCTAATAGAAGTCTTTTCAGCATCTTTCGTAATACTAATGATTTCAATCCATGAATCAATGATATCCAATGAATAAATGATAGCATCTCGAAGTGCTTCTGGATCTCTGCCCAAGTTCTTCATCTCTTCATTCATGCCTTTCCAATCTCTAAACCAAACTTTACTCATCACAGGTGATATGTAAACACACTTTCTGATTTTTGCAAATGATAACATTGGTAGAATCAACTTCAATGCAGAGTTTTGATTTATGTTGTGAACATTCTGTCCCCTTGGAACCAATATACCACCATTTCGTACAAACCCAGATTCCCATGACTTGAGCAATGTTTCAACATGGGTACGTGAATTCATTCTCCAGTGCGCTGCTTTTAAACCTTCTGATTTTTCATGTGAATTTTCCAACTCCATTCTTTCTTGATGAATGTAGCCGTTCAATGACATCAGCAACGAAAGCAGCGACCTGAATCCAATCACCTTATCTAATGTATGATTATTCAAATCTCTCCATAAGTCCTTGTACGAATTAACGCCGTTGCTTAATTGAATTAAGGTGAATTTTGAGTCAATCTTGAGGTTTTTATCCTTTAGTAAGCTTAACCATTCATTGATAGTTCTAGCTTTCCATAAATCTTCAATCGGTGTAGGAGAGCCACAGTCAATATCCTCTGGGTTTAGTTCAATATTGGCTCCAATTAAAGAACCATAGAGAACACAAAGGTAGTGTAGACAATGAACAGTTCTGATTCTTGATTGGGCATAAACAAAATAATCATGGCATTTTTTTAATTGATACTGTTGTTGAGAATTTGATGATACTTGCCTAACATCAGTGTTAATATCAGGTGGGACAATAAAGTGTTCCAATGGTCGGTCCAATCTTGTTGTTTTAACTAATGAAACTAGTGAGGTCAGCTGTCTTGACGTTAATTTAGTAACTTCTGTATCATTGTGAAACATTCCCAAAAACATATGTAACAATAAAGCTTGGGTGATATGTAGTGGAACATCGGCAAAGCCGTTGTGTCTTAACTGATTTTCCATGAAATTGTGAATTAAAAATCTTGAAAAATTAAACAAAGTTGACGAGTTTCTGGCATGGAAAGAATATAATGCACCAATTGCAGACATTGACATTAATAAGGGAACTTGATCTAGGTTGTTTTCAACATCCAGTGATGGGATATGAATAAATGGAAAATATTTGTTGAATTCAATTTCATACAATGCTAAATAATGGTTTAAATCATCCAAATGTGGGAATTGAGAAGCTTTCAAATTATAAGTGTTCATAATATGAGTTCTAACTTTTTCGGAACATCTACCGGGAACAGTTGGTTGTTGTTGTTGCTGAGAGACAGAAATATGTTTGAACAGATCAATTTGTCTTGATCTGAAAAGCTGAGATAAATCATTAATTGGAGAATCATTAGAGGCAGGGGATGGATCTGAATTGTATGGTGAATCTGTGAAACCAATATGACTAGACATGATTGGGATTTCTTTTTCAATTGGAGCGTTGATAAATTCTGAAAGCCAGTCATCGTTTATCTCTTTACCAGGGATATACGCTTCAGGTGTAAGAGAAGCAGATATATTGTTGAGTCCCACGCTGTGCAGCCCTCCACCAGACGAATCGGTAGACGGAATGGATGAGGAGTTGTTGTCATTGCTATGAGAGTTTTTTCTTGTGAATAAAGATGGTGTTTCGGGTACTTTATGTTGTTGCATGTAACTTAGCATTGATGGATCCAAATTCATGCCCAATTCAGAAAAGTCTAGATTATTCAAGTTTTCGAAATCGACATATGAGAAATTATTATTACTTTGAGTATGAGGCATCAGTTGAGGAGAAGAGAAGCTAACTTGTTGGGGAGCATCATTTTGCATATCATGTTTTTGGTCTTCATGTGAATTACCAGTGTAAGAATTAGCAGTGGCAGCACTAAAAGAATTATGTCTTTGATCTCTAAACTGTTTTTTGTTGGAGTCATCAAACAGACTAACGGGTAGTTGCTTTGAATGTTCCATTTCATCGTCACTATCATCCTCTATCTGGTCTATCAAACTAGCTTGTCTTGATAAATGGGTACCAGTAACCGGAGAAAGGTTAGAAGGAAATACTTTCTTCTGTTGTTTGACTGGTCTTGAGTATGATCCTTTTGCTGAAGCTTGAGATTGTGTTGAGTTGGCAGGAGATATGGAATGAGTTGGTGAGTAGAAATTTGTGTATGGGGTTTGCTGGATCTTCTGCTGAAGAGGCTGTTGAGGGTGTTGAGAAGGTGGCACTTGTTGATGAGCTAGCGGACTGTGAGAAATAGAGTGAGAATGAGAAATGCTGAAGTTCGGAGCGCTATGAGGATGTAAAGGTTGTTGTTTTTGTTGCTGATCCTGCTGCTGCTGCTGCTGCTGCTGCTGCCTCTGCTGCTGTGACTGGGGAGTGGGTGTGCTGATAGAAGTAGGGGATAAAGTGGAAGTAGATGAGCTCAAGATGTAGTGAGCTGAACTGGACATAGGGAGAGGAAGTTGGTTGCTGGTGTTATTGCTAACAATATTGATATTGTCGTTGAGGTAGTCACTAACAATTTGGCCATCTTTAGGCTCTACTTTAGGTCCTTTACCTCTTCTCGGAGCATTTGCTCTGTTGTTGGTTGGTAAAGAGGAATGCAATTTCTGTTGGTGTCTTAGAACTAAGTCACGTCTTGCAAAGCAACGGCCACAGGCGGCACATTGAAAAGGTTTTTCGTTGGTATGTGATCTTTCGTGCCTTTTTAAGTGCTCTAGTCTGGCAAAGGCTCTAGTACAAGTTGGGCAGACGTGTGGCCTTGGTTTATCAGTCTTCACTAGAGCAGATTTCTTTGGAATAGGTACACTTCCAGTGTTTGTACCAGCAGAGGTTATTGAAGACCCTTGATCCATTGACATGATGGTAAGTGGTAAGTGGTGTGTGTGTCTGTGTATTTATGTGGTAGGTATCAGGTAACTGTCTATTTGTCTGTTTGGCTATGGGTATTAGACTAGGAAGAAAAGATAGGCACTCCCAAATGTTTGAGTTTAATTGATATTTTTTTTAAAAATTTCTTCTTTTCAGGTAACAAGTCGTGGGCGACACGGGATGACAGCAATACGGTGAACGGAAGTAATAAGCGTTATATATGGAGGGCCTATTTGATGTGTAACTGGTAAATGTATAAAAAATGACAATAAGAAGAAGAAAAAGGGTTGTGTTCAAGCACTACACTCCGAACAAAACGAAGGTTTCCTAAGTAAAGCAGAAATAAAAGACTGTTGGCAACGCTGGATCGGGCTCCTGCTGCTGCTGTTAACTGTTATTGTGAATACTACGAGCGACGTGGCCGGGCATATTGGAGGATTAGGTAAGATTTTCTTTTTTTTTAACATTGCCCTCTAAGTAGTTAGCCTATAAGTAGTGTAGTTGTAATTGTTATTCTTGTCTTAATAGAAATAATATACGTCACAAAATTTTTATGACTTTAATAATGTATTTTGATGACCAGAACAGGAATTTCTTTAAAAAGATTTTGTTCGATGAACTGTAAATGTTCTCTTTCTACTTCTAAATAAGATCTATAAAATGACATAATATTTGGATCAAACTTTGTATCTTGCCTTAACTTTAAAGTTGATTTCAATTTTAATTTTAATTTTGAATTTACTTCAGTCTTTGATTTTCATCTTCATATTTCAATAAAATTGATAACATTTACTATCATAATCATCAACTCCGGAGTTGATTTTATGAAATTTTCTACCGTCGTCTTGTTATGAGTTTAATCTGACCAACAGAAATGCCGAAGCCCTATTCTTTTATCCAACAAGGTTTCAATACTAAAAGATTGAAACAAACAGAATCTGGGGTATAGATTCTTTACTACATTAATGAAAAATTTTAGTATCTCGTTGTATAGGTTGTCTTATATTCATAATACGGACTCCTACGTCTTTATGCTTGTCGGCTCTAATCGCGGTACTGTTTCCGAGTGGCCCTAATTTTTTTACTCTAGACGTACGTCGGTTCTTACTTAACCTTCAAATCACAGACTTGTTAACATAACAATTCAATATAGGATTGAGGAAACAGAAAATAAATTACAATCATTATTGAACAAGAACTTCTTATTGATGGTATAGTTTGTGAAGTGAGTAATATTTCTTGTAAATATACATCATCGATTTTCACTTTTGCTTTTATTATTATTATTATTATTATTATTATTATTATTATTATTATAGCCCATCAATTGACAATTATTAGGAGAAGCTGTTCTTGATAATTTGGTCGTTTAAGTTTTACTTTGACCCTGCACTCCGGACTGGTCTCCGGACTGGTCTCACTTCATGTGGCAAATTAGTTGTGACACATTCATCTAGAAAATACCCGAGGAATAATAATAAGAATGAATAGTATGATAGACAATTAAGTTTAGTTTATAATTTCTTCAAAATACAATTTAATTGGTTCTCTTAAATTTTTGGGAACTTTATTATGATTGTTTTTTTGTATTTTTTATGGTACTTATTCCCACGGTAAATTGTTTGTTTATAGCGAAGATCCAGATAAGGACTAATATTAGTGTAATATTAGCTAATCATTAAAAAATATATATTATATTATATACGTTTGAATATTTAGTTATTAATTAGTTATTAATCAATAGTTTCATATTATAGTAATTATAAAAAATGTGTTATATATACTTGTTATATAATTGTTTCATTGCGTTGCGTTATACAAATGAATAAACATGCCTCTTAAGGCGAAAAGGAAACACACATACATACATATAAGAAAGAAAGAACATTCAACATATGACATATGACATAATTAGCAAACAAGACTATATCATAGTGCTCATTCATATATATATGCCTTAAGGTTTAGGTTTACTGCAGATTAATTATTTATGAAATGAAAGTAAGAATACATACACTCACTCACTCATGGGCGATGTAATTAAGTATTTTATCACCTCGATCAGAGAAGAGGGTATTTTTAGAATCACGACAAATTAAATGTTGTTATTAATTTTGTAATTGTTATTATTATTGTTAGTATTGTTTTCTATACATTCTTTTCTGGCTACAGTTTGCCACCTTTAAAATTCTCTCTAATGGTCAAATAATGATGTAATTCATCGGCTGACACGGAAGGTATTAACTCACGTCTAGCCTTTTCGAAATCTTCGGTAGAAACCAATACCTCAATATCATCATTACTTGCAATGTTATCAAACCAATACCGTGAACTAACTTTGTTCTCTTCGGACTTAACTTTATTATACTTTTTAATCTTCTTATCAACTTCACTAGCTGTTCTAATCATGGCATTAAGCATCGCATCCGAACTTAATGCGTAAAAGTCAGCACCTGTGAACGTGAAAGGACATGACTCAGATATTCTTCCAATATCAACATCCGATGATAGTTTAAACTTCCTTGTTAAGGCTTGAATAATTTTGGCTTGCTTTTCGTGTGTATCTGAAATACCTAAATACAACATCTTATCGAACCTGCCAGGTCTCAATAACGCTTCATCAAGTAAATCAGGTCTATTGGTAGCACCAACTACAAACACCCCTTCGCTACCATTTTCACCACCACTCATCCCATCTAACTCTGCCAACAATTGAGATACAATTCTATCCATGACACCTCCAGAATCACCTTGATTACCTCTTTTAGGAGCAACTGAATCCAACTCATCAAAGAAAATAACACACGGTTTAGCATCCCGTGCCTTTTGGAACACTCTGCGCACATTAGCTTCCGATTCACCAATGTACATATTCAACAACTCCGGCCCTTTAACTGAAAAAAAGTTCAAGGCAAAATTTGTAGCTATAGCTTTGGCTAACAAGGTCTTTCCTGTTCCTGGAGGACCATAAAACAAAATACCACTTCTTTTCTTCATACCACTACTAAATAATTCAGGATGCTTTAATGGCATATCAATTGTATCAAGAATCTCATCCTTAACTATTTCCAACCCACCAATATCCTCCCACTTCACATCAGGAATCTTGGGTGCTCCTATTGAATCGCTGAATTTGTTTCTTGCTTCATTAATTGACTGTTCAAAATCTTCAGGAACAAATTTAATCACACCTCCGCTTAACGCTACTAGTTCATCAAGAGTTAGACCGTGTTCCTCAGCTTTGTCTTCTAGCCTGTCAATAGCCACATTTTTAGCATTGTTAACTATAGAAACTAGATCATTTGGTGTTAAACCCGCACTTTGCAAAGCTAACATGTTTAATGAAACATCTTCTCTAGCAGCATATCTGAAACCATCTTTTAGTAGCTGGACTGAACCACCACCACTATCACTAGAACCATTACTGAAATCAATTAAGTATCGAAAAATCGATTTTCTTTCATCTTCATTGGGAACACTAACAGAAATTTCAAACTTGAGCTTGGATCTGATTATCTCAGATAAACTATCTGGATCATTTGACGAAGCAATCAATATTACATCCTGACTGGTATATTCATCTATTAGCTCAGCTAATTTTAAAGATAATGTATCCTTTTGCTGTTGCTGTTGTGGGTCCACTTTTTTTGCCAATGCTTCTATATGTTTGATGTATATTATGAGATTAGAGCATTGCTGAGCCGCATTGTCGACTTTTCCCCGAAATGTGCCTATAGTTTTACTAGTTGATGACTGATTTAGCAGTTCATACCCGTCTAGCTCTATCAAATTGATACAAAATTCCTTCGATAGGCTTCTCACAAGTGTAGTCTTACCAATGCATCGGGATAAACTGGTTAATAAAACAGTTGTTGGAAACTTAACTTTTCCTTTCACTTTCAACGCAGTGTAAATAATCATTTTCAGTTTTTTGGCATATGGGAATGTCACATCTCCAGAAGCCATAATTGTATTATCAAATGGGAATAACTCTGGTAATCCAAGATATGACTCGATACTTGATAACGAGATGTGGTTTTTCTTGAATGGAAAACTTTCAGAAACGATACCTGACTGAATCATCCTAGTTTTAGACGAATCGATAATATACTGCTGTCCTGCAACTAAACCAATTTCAGAACCACAATTGTCAGAATCAATTAAGCCACCAGTAATTTTAAACCAAGCGATTTCGTCAGGCTGTCCTTGTGGAATAACAGAAGGGAATCCACTTCCACTTCCCGATGATTCGTACGTGTCGTACAACGACCTAGCTAAATATGTATCTATCGGTATTGGAATAAATTGATCCATCATGATTACTCGATGCTTGGTTTCAAAATATGACTTCAAATTAGACAAGAATAATTGTTGCAATGTACGATCTAATGTAGTTGATGATGCAACCCTAGCTATAACAACTTCTTTTGCTGTAGAGATAAACTTCTCAAGTTTAAGTCTAGGAGATTCGGGGCGTTGACTTCTATCTAATCTTGATATTGTTACCAGTTTGGGATTTTTTATGCTGCTCAAAAATACAAGAGACATGTAAATAGTCTCTTGTTCAAAATGATTTGGGTCGATGAATGGGAACAATCTAACAAACAAATGAGAACCTGGGATCGTACATTTGACAATATCACCAGCTAAGCAGCCAAGTTTCTGTAAATCTGAAGATGTAACACATGCAAATAATTGATCATCATCAAATTTGAATTCTGAGCTACTGAAACTTTGTTGTGTGAATGATCTTAACGTGTTTGAATTTAGAACCCCTGTTTTCAACTCATATGATTTTGGTGCACTATTACTGGCAGAATCAGAATTTAATCCAAATAAATCAAACTGTAGCTCCAGATTATTATTATTATTATCATCCTCACTTTTGAAACGATATTCAGGTGAATAATCTAATGTAGTTTCGTCCAGTTTCGAAACAATGATCTCAGTCTCCGTACTGACGTAACCTTGATCGAGTGGTTCACAATGTATAATTCTTCCATTTAAAGAATTCCAATAGTCACCTTTTTTGGAAATAATGAAATCTAAATTCGATTCTCTTTCCTTGGCTAATAACTTTAATAACTGCAATTTTGGGAGACTTTCTAATAAGTGGTACACTTCAGTAGGGAATCCTAAAACTACGTTTGTCAAAAGCGGTAGTTTAGTGATAGGTTTAATTAAAGCCTTGTCTAGTGTAAAATTGGCTCCATATGATTGCAATATTGATAAAGAATTCAATTCAATCGTGTTGTTAGGTAATTCATAGTTGACTGTAATTGGATAAACCTTGCTCTCTTTAAACAAAGTCGAGCCTTTCAATTGTATTGATATGTATTTATCTTTAATGTTGATTGAGTTCCCGTAATAGTGAATAAATATTTGTTTCGATACAGTGATGTACTCAAGTGAGGTTTCTGTGTCTAATGCTAGTTGAATGTTCACTTCCATTGCACTGGTAGTTAATATCATGGGTGAGCTTGGTGTACTCTGAGTACCCTGAGAATTCAATAATCCAGGCATTATTGATATTTTCAGTACATGAAATTGAAGAATCTGGTGTCTCCGAAGTGTTTGGTTTTTTAATAAAGAACAATCTCTTTCTCTCCACGTGATGATGAGATCAGATTGAAATTCCTCGACAAACTCCAAGGGCTTACTTCCCTAATATGGACGCCGCGGCTTAATCTCACGGCATGGATTAATTATTGGTTTCTTTCTCATACATATGATTGAATAAAGAAAACAAGAAAAAAAAAGTTTTCTTGGGTGAAATTAATAAATAAATAAAATATATGTATATAATCTGGTTCACGACAGAAACCAATTTTATATTTGAAGAAAGTAAATCAACCACTGCCATTGTCATATCTCTCATTAACCACTGCAGCAGCAGCAGCAGCAGCAGCAACAGCAGCAACAGCAGCTAATTCACTAGCAGCAAACCTTTCTTCTTTGGAAGACTTATCATTTTTGTCATCTCCATTCTCATTTCCATCTTGATCCAGATTTGCGTCTGTTCCTTCAACATGTCCTTGCTCTTGTTGAATACTATTTTGAATTTGGGAATCAATTACAGCATCATCATGAGCATAGAAAGCAGGATCAAATGTAGGTTCCTGAATTTGCTGTTGTTGTTCCTTGTCAATAATATCACCAGAGGTGGTATTAGTGGAGACTGTAGTGACAGTACCAGTGCCAGTACCAGTAAAAGTTTTCTTATTTATGATTTCTTTGTGTTGCTGCTGCTCTTGCTGCTCTTTCTGCTTTTGCTGCTTTTGTTGTATTTGCTGCTGTTGACACCATTTATCTCTCACAGCAAAATCAAACAAAGTTAAAGAACCTAATGCTTCCTGAGCGCATATTCTTTGCTCTCTAACCCACATTTCTTTCTTTGCTTCAGTTGACAAAGTAATCCAATTATCATAAGCATTAGTTAACTTTTCTTTATAAGAATCGGCTGATAAATTGTTATTATGGCTATTATTTGACAATATTGGCAATCTATCTCTAATATAATTGTTTGAATCCAACCATAATTGTAAAATCTCAAAAGTTTGAAAGGTTGGAGGATCGTGTGGCCAAGTTGAAGGAGGCAAGAAAAATAAAACCATTCTTGGAAATGAGGGATGAGTAGGTAAAGTTGGTGAGTTTAATTTGGAATAAAATTCTAAAGTTGAATTTGCTTTGGATTTGCTCAATGTGGTTTGTAATTTCCTTCTCTTTCTATTTTTTTCTCTAACGTAATCTCGTCTATTGTATTCTCTTGCTTTTAACTGTCTTCTTGCTTTAACAGCTTCTGGATCACCTCGTCTAGCTACATAAGATCTTATCTTTTCAATTTCTTCTAATGGATGTAAAGGTGAACCTTTACGGTTATCCAAATGACGACCTAAAGATCCAGGGTAAGCGAAGGTTTTACCACAAAATCTACACATCTTCTTAGGATCCACACCGGGAGGCACATCCAATAAATGAAAACCGCTCTCAGTGGTTTCCTGTTTATTATGATTATCAGTAGCAGCATCAGCGACTGATGGTGATATTTTATCAGACTGATGTAAACTGATATCTGACTGTTGAGTTTGTTTATCAACCTGTTGTTGGTGTTCTTTTTGTAGTTGATGGTAAGCAGCTACGGCAGCAGCAGCAGCAGATATAGTTTCATCTTCTTTGGGATTAGCTGTTTTTTCATTTGTAGAAGTAGTGGAAGTGTTAGTGGTAGTTGCTGATGCAGTGATTGAAGGATCAATTTGGAATTCATCGTTATTAAGAGAAGACAGATCCACATCAATCAAGGCGTTACTAACAGCGTTGTGAACTTCATCATGGTCGGTGGAATAATTGAAGTATTGACTAACTTGGTTATTAATTGCCTGGTGATCTTCTTTTGGTTCATCATCTACAGCGACTTGTTGCTGCTGACTGTGATGAGAAGACATACTTTTAATAGGTTTATCTGGAGAATGGGGGAATCTGGGGTAGGAATAAGTGGATGGTACAGTAGAAGAGTAAGTGACGGTTGTGCTATTTCTTTCATCAGATCGAGAAAATCAAAAAAAAAAAAAACAAGTATTCACCGCATAGCCATAAAGTATTAAGCCACATAGCCTCAAAAACATGCATCTTGCTCTCCTCTCACCGACGAGAAAGAATATCAAAAATTAAACCAAAATCAAAAAATAAGTTTCAAAACAATTCACTGTCACCATTGCTACTTTTTCCACTTTCCCACTTTCACTTCTATTTTCCTTTTCTGCTATATATAGTAGAACGTCTCCCATTATTTCCGTCTTTTCACTCATTGGATAGGCTTGCCCTCTCGCATATTACGTGTTCTTTGTCATACGCTCTGGTAAAAGCCTTTACATATCCACTTTATTGATTTTGCCATTTTGAGTTCTTCCCTTTAGCAGAAGCCTAAACTAAACACTATGCAACAGGCAAATTCCACAAGTTCCTTGGACTCTTTAATCAAAGTGGTCTACTTGATGACCAGAACTGAAGAGCAGTATCTAGCAAGGCCTATCTCCGAATTCGTTGGAAATGGCCCTGACCTAACAAGAACTCGTTCTGGAGAGTCACAACTCTCGCTCACTTCAAGTTCAGCAAGAAGAAGAAACATCTTGGGTAGAACACCTTCAAATGCGACAATAAGACCAGATTCTGCTTTTAAGGAATTGATTACAAAATTAGATGAATTCAATAGAGGTTATGATATTGGTTTAGGTGAATTACACTTGGATCATGAGGCTTCTCAAACTTTTCAAGCCATGATCGTTCAATTTGATAAGTTATGGAGACCTCTTGTGGGGAAAACAATAGAAAATACTTTACAAAAATTTCAAGTGGCTGCTGCTACCGTCATTAGATCAACTGATCCAACAAATGCCTCCCTTCATCTATTATATTATGTTTATTTTATTGACCTCCTTTTTTCTTTAAGAACTCTAACTCAAGAGCACAGGGCTGTATTAAATCAAAAAAGGTACGAAAGTTGTCAAAAGAAAATCAGCCCAAATATTAATGTTGCTAGATTAACAAAATTTCAATTTATTGGCTCCATTTACAAGGTTCCAATGCAGCATATAACAAATAGAGTTTTAGCCTTAAAAGGACAATGTGGTGATAATAATATTTTGAATGAATTTAATCAAAAACAAGGACATTTTCACTATCAACAAACAGATTTCGTTGAAATTGTTCATTATTTGGAATGGAAAAAAGGTAGGGACGCTTTTCGCAATAAAGGTTTAGAAAGATTCCAACAACAAAAAGATATTTTCAATAGGCCAAATGCAAGAGCTCCTCCTGTCTCTCCTCCTGATACTTATCAAACTTTAGACTTAATTATTCATCAAATGTTAGAGAGCCCCATTGGTATTGATACTTGTGGTTTGCAAATCCTACAGTATTGTTGTTTTGTTTGGCAATTGGATGGTTATGAAACTTTCCTAACTGTTTTTAAAACATTTTTAAGAATCTCAGACATTAAACATGACTTATCAATTGCGTTAAAAGGTAGAGATATCGGTAGAAAGCTGATGGAATTTTGTTGTTTATCTTATAATCCAGAAATTTGGCCGATATCATTAAAAAACCAAGCTCCTGCTTTTGATAGAATAAATATTCCATTGATGGAGGCAGCTACTCTTGAAATGAATAATATATTTGATGCTGATAGCTTAGGCAGATTGTTGACGATCTTATTAAAGATTAAGAATAACTCCCCATTTGGGGTCTCCGATGCAATGAAAAAGTCATTTCAATCAAAATTAACTTTAGTTGAAAAAGAAAGATTTAGGGCAATATTGGATCCTGTTCCTGGTAGAGGTGTTACCATGGAAGATGTCTTTTCGTTTCTTGAGAATATTATTGTTGATATCTTATATTTAAACGGTGAATTATTAAGAGATTTCGAATCTAGATATAAAGATGATTGGAATATAAGCGATCACATTAAGACTTATTTAGGAAAAAATGCAATTTCAACTGTTAAGAAAATTATTGGTTTCATGACAACTAAATTAATATTTGATGTTAATGAAAGGAAATTTATTAGATCATACAAAGTTCCTCCTTTAAATGATTCTGTTGAAAATGTTTTAACTGATATCACTTCAATAAGGGAATTTTGCTCTTTTATTCCTGCTGTTTTTCCTTCCTCTAGGGCTGATTTTTACTTCCCAGATTATTATTCAAATACCGTTGATATTTGTAGATTGGCTGATGAGCATTGTACAAATGCAATTGAAACGGATACATATGAACCTTTACCAGATGTTGGTTATAGTGCGAGTGTTAAAAACTTGTTTGCTTATTTTGAAGAACGTATATTAAATTATGTCGAATTATTAAATTGGCCAAAAGACATTCATAATGCTTATTTTTTAACTTTGGTTTATGAAAGTATATCTGAAATTTTAACTCGTTATGCAAATAAGCTAACTTCTGATATTATCAAAGATTTAACAAGCGTAGAAACATTACCTGAAGCTACTGTTTCTTATACTAAAATTAATAATTTATATAATGTTTTAAAAAATATGGATACCATTTTTAGAGATGACGTTTTGCACGAATTTTCAACATTAATTAGAAACCATATGAAAGTTCAAGAAAAATTAAATCATTCTTCAGGTTCTGCCACCATTGGTGGCTCTGATCATTTGAATGAGATTGCAAGAATTAAAAGAGGTAAATTAATTTCAATAAAAGTTTTAAAGGCAGAAAATGTTGAAGATAGAGAAACCGGTCGACCATTAAATTCATTTGTTAAAATAACTGGTGCAATGGATGATAAAACAAGAACAAGAACAATAGTTGATGATTCATACCCTGAATGGAACGAAGAATTTGAAGCTGTTTTAGAGGAAGGTCATAATGATCATTTACAAGTCAGACTATTTGCCGAAATAAATTCGAATGAATCCAGAATCATCGAGTCGTTCGCACATCAATTAACTTTTGATCCAAGAAAGGATGGTTTAATTCAACAAGTTAAATTAAGTAATCACGGTGTTAATTTATACTTAAATTATAAGTTCGAAACTATTAGGCATGATCCAATTTTTTATAATGGTAAAGCAAGAACTTCATTAATAACTGCAACTCAAAGAATTATTAAATTATTAGGTACAAGATGCTCAAAACAAATTATAGAAACATTCACAAAACAGAATATAAGAAACGCTTTTAAACAGACTCCTAATTTTGTTAAAGTTGAAAAATTCCTTTCAGAAGAAGGTGATATACCATTGGATCCTGAACTAATTAATGATTCAGTTGTTGTTAATTTATGTAAAACAATTGCTAATACTATTAGTGTTCTAAGTTTTCACTTAGAATCTGATGCAATTGATGAACTTTTATTACATATGTGGTCCGTTATTTTAACCACTGGTATTAATGTTGTTTTACCTCCATTAGCAATTACGGGCTCAATTAGAATGAGCAAATTACAGCAATCTCAAAATGGTAACGGTAATTTACTGGGTAGAATTACTACACAGCTAAATTCATTAAGTATAGATGCAGGTACGCCTGAACCATTAAATGAAGATGAAATGGAGAGATTAGTCAGCTGGATTTATAAATTGTTTTCAATTATTTGTCAAAATTTAGATGAATCAGTCCACTATAAATTAATGCAAACTGATTCTTATAAATTATTACACCTATTAATTAATATGCAATCATTATACTACTATGATTTCCAAGAATTACAAATTGAATATGACAATTATTTGGAGCAATGTAAAGAGTTGCTGATGACTGAGTTAAAACAACCTATTGAAAGGTCTGGTATTTTAAGTAGAACGGCTTCAGTTATGAATCAAGGTACTATTTCTGATAGAGTTAAAGAATCTGAGGAGGAGGATGAAAATGTTGAGAAGGAAAGATTGTTTATGATTAGAGCATTAATTTTAAGAGTAATTTTAGCTAAGGAAGGTGTTAATTCTTTGGATTATGTTAATGCAAAAGAATCTGAATTCGAACAGTTTTCAACTGATGTTAGAAACAAAATGATTTCTAGAAGAATTATCAACAGAAATGCTTATTGACCAAGTTAGCGCGTTGTCATATTTTTTTTGTGTGTATCCTACTAATATTTTATTCCGTTCTTGTTATGTCTTTTTTTTGCCTTTGTATCGCTTTTAAATGTACGTTTGCATCTAATACCATATATTTCATTCAAAATTGCTGTAATGACGGATACTAAGATGGATGTTGCAGTGGAATTCAACAGACTTAGACAAAGTACGTGTTCACTCAAGAACTTAAAACTAATACAAAAACACTCCACTTACTAACACGATCCATTCAATCAGATATACACATCAAGATTCAGAAATCAGAAAATAAAGATGAATTGTCTCTTCTACGATATGATATAACTCAATTAAAAGATTGGTTGATTTCAAAAAATGAGTTGAAGGCCATTCCCTCGTTTGATATAAAGAACTATTCCAAACAAATAGATACGTTAGTGTTTGAATTTGATGATTGTAAAAAAAAGTTCATTGAAAGAAAATTCAAGTTCAATAATAAGCCAGTTCAAGAAGATACCGTGATGACTGAGGGTTATGATGCAGATCAAACTACTACATTGATAAATGAAACTGATATTGCAGATTACTTAAAACCAACATATGAAAACTTATGTAAACTCAAATTGACTATATCTGAATCATATTCAGGAACAAACTTATACTTGAAAAATATCAATGACAGTATTATTGTAATTCCAGATGAACTAAAGGTTAACTCAATCACGCTAGAAGCATCCCAAAACACAATATTCTTAATTCATTCACAAACATTTATTTTTGTCAATGATCTACAGAGATGTATCGTTAATGGTACATCGCAGCAGTTACGAATACATGATTGTTTTAATAGTTTAATAGCTATAAAAATTATGAATCAATTAAACAGATTTATTATTGAAAACTGTAACGGTTTGAAAATTGTGAAGTTCAAGAACAATAATAGTTATTTGAAAATTGATGATTTTAATTTTCCTAATCAGTTTGAAAAGAACCCCCATTATGAATTTTTAAATGAAAATTGGCTAACTGATAATACTAAAGTAAATGAATTGTTCGGATTTGTTAAAAATGCTAGCGATGGTGATTTAACTAATGTTGGAGATTTATCTACATTTTTCTGTACATAATGCTACTGTGTATTAATATTTTATTATAGTAGTCATAATATAATAATTGTATTTATTTGTAAGCTCACTTTACTTACCTAGTTCAAATTATGATTTGTGAGTTCTTGTGGGATTATCTCTCACCTAACGAACGACTTAAATATGCTGTCACGTGTGGCAACCGGTTTCTATTTGGCCTGTTTTGTTTAGTTTTGAGATCGAAAAGATTATTATTATTTGAGATTCATGAGAATCAGCAACAAATTCTTTTTAAGTCGTGTATTCTCAACATAAAAATACTTCACGTCACAAGAAATATCAATGATTCCAGTGATAAAGGAATCTAAAGTCAATGTTAAGCACGATGATGCTAACAGAGACAGCATAACAAATACACGTTTTACGAAAATGCAGTCCTCTTCGCCTGTGATTCTTAGAAACAATCAACTGTTTTTAAAACCATCAGGGACGATAAGTAGACAACAGAGAGTTAGAAACGACACATTTCCACTACTTAACTCTCAACAACGTATAGCTTCACCATCTTCTGCATCAGCTCAACGGAAAAAAGTTTCATTAAGGCCAGGCCATTCAGCAGCTGATTGGGAATCACTAAAATCTAAAAAAGACCTAAGAAATATCGATCCATCAAATTTTCCATTGCGTATAACTAAAGAGGAGTTGAAGAAACATAAAAAAACAGGAGACTTTTGGATATCTTTGGGTAAAAAAGTTTATAATATTACTGATTATATGAGTTATCATCCTGGTGGTGCTGAGATTTTAGAGAGATATACTGGAATTGAAGCATTGATGTTGTTTAATAAGTATCATAGATGGGTTAATTATGAAAGAATTTTGGATGTTTGTTTTATTGGGTTCCTAATTAATTAAATTGATTTATATTTTATCATAATAATTAGCTATTAGTGGTTTTATGTCTGCATTGTATAGATTCTTTTTATTTTATTTACTTCATGATTAATGCTCCTTTACTTATGCCTAGTTTAATTCGTGCTGCATCACGATACTATTAAACTTAACAATTTTAATAATAATCTTTAAAGTAAATTTTAACTGAACAAATAAATTTAACATAAAAAGAACATTTATTGAATGATAAAATATGATTCCGACATCATAAGAACCATAAACGCATTAAAAGAAAAAGGTAAACATTTTGAAAAAGTGTTCAAATCATAAGATGAGTCAAAATATACAAATGAGAAGAATTAAAGCAAAGGCGGGTAATCGTAAACTCAAAAAAGAGGTATCACAACAAGAGTAGTCGTGATAATAATATTGTCTCATAAAACAAAAAAAATAATGGTTGCCGTCAACGCACTGGAACTAAAAGTATTTGAAAAAGGAAAGAATTTGCTGATAACTTCAATAACCAGTTATTAAGTAAAATAATGATAATGTATATTACAAGGGTATTTTCAACGAGATAAACAAAATTAACTAATTAATTGATAGTCAAAAAATCAAAATTGAAGTTGCTGCTGTCGTTCTTGTTGTTCATCTTGAAGATGCGATTCAGATAAATTCTCTCTGGAAATAGCTAACATAACGATAGGAGAACTAATATCATTGAACTCTAAGCAAATTTCAGCCAGATCTTGAATTAACTCAAAGGTTTCATCATCAATTTCATCATCAAAAGCTAGATGATAAACAATTTTTTCATAATATCTTTTAAATGCTTCATAATATGGAGCTTTCTGCAAGACGCCTAGATTGTTCCACGCTCTGGCATCAGGAGCTGAAAATCTTCTATATAATTCTTGTGGGTGAACAGCAGCCTTCCTATATTGAGTACTTGTTGACATATCCCTTAATCTATCAGACAATAAGTTAATGAATCTTTCTTTCAAACTTGACCTTTGATTGGTTAGATTATTATTAGGATCCGTTATTTGTGGTGATAATGGTAAAATGTTAGGCTTTTTCTTTTTCAGTTCAAGATTTCTATTGAAAACTTCTCTATCATGTTCGTCAAATGCAAAATCGAAGTTTTCAATTAAAGTCATAACTTGTAATCTTTCTCTTGTTTTCTTTCTCTTTGGAACATGTTTCTTCTTAGTCAACTTAACTTCAGTTAATGGAGCATCAACGGCATCGGCATACTTGGTATTTATTTGATCTTCTTCCTGTTTCAGTTTCTTTTGAACCCTACGCCAATATGAAGTCGGCTTAGGGGCACCACCTGCCATTTTTTCAAATTTATCAATTTTATCCGGGAATTTCAATCCATCATCCACATCAGAAACTTCTGATTCTTGAACTAATTTTTCAGCTCTTGTTCTTCTAGGCGATGTATATCTTTTTCTTGGAGTTGATGCAGAAGCGCTTTCATTACCTGAACCAATATCTCTAAATGAATGAGATCTACCTCTAGGTGAAACAAATTCTTTGACTGGGGAAGCATAAGAAGTTGATGAAGTTGTAGGTAGTGTAAATTCGATATCTTCCAATGATGTATTTGAAGTTTCAGGTGAAATGTGAGAATGAGAATTATCAGTCAACTTGAAATTTTCATTTTCTTCTATTGCAGTTTCTTCAATAACAGTTGTTTGCCGTCTCGAAATTGGTTCAATATCACTACCATTGCATAAATCAATAATACCAACATTGTCACTCATATCGACAGACCCATATGACTCGACTGGTTCAATTTTCTCTGTAATTGGGGTTTCATCTTGTTTATTATTATCACCAACAGCATTAAAAGAGTTATTAGCAAATAAATCTTTCTCGATGCCGTTATTATCAAGCTTTTTATCGTCTTCATTTTCTTTGTTGAAAGTTTTCTTTTCATCTCCATCATTATGTGTTGAGTTATCTTCATGATCAGCATCACCAGAAAATGATTCACGTCTAGCTGTGATAGTAAATGTCTTCAAAGTATTTGATTTAAATTCATTAAAAGAAGCATCAGATTCTTCAGCTTTATATAAACCAATAACATATTCATCGCTATCTTTCTTACCATAACTACCATTGTAATAATGACTGCTCTTGTCGATATTTGTCACTTCAGATAAATATATGCTATCATATTGTTGCTTGACAGAATCAGTTTTGTGTTCATCATCAGAACCACCACAAGATGAAGTAGAATAGAAACGTCTTCCAATTCCAGTAAATGAATTAGTTTTAGACGAGGCAAAAGGAGATGGACTAATAATTTTAAAAATTGGGATAGCTGCGGTAGCTGATGTAGATTGATAAAAGATGGCATTTCTTTCTAATGGAATTTCAGGGACTTGGCCCAATGATGGTTCCACTGAAGAAGATTTATAAGGAGGAATGGAAATATTAAAATCAACCAAGTTGGATTCAATGTCCATGTCAGAATCAGAAAGGCCACCTAACGAAATAGAGCTTAATGTTTCATCTTCATTCACAGGAGAAGGCTTTTGCATCCAAGATCTTCTTCTTTTTTCTGAATCATCTAATCCTTTCCATTCATTAACAATGATTGTCCAGTACAATGAGAAATTGTTTTTAGTGTTAGGGAAATCTGTAAAAATTCTATCCATTGATAAAATAGAATAAGAACCTAAATCAGTTAAAGTTTTAGAATCATTTAAAATAGACACTGTATCCATGTTTTCTTCAATATTATATTTAAATTCATCAACAATTTTCATGTAATTTTTATTCGAAATGACAGCACCAATTCTGAAACATTTTCTAACTAACTTTCTAATCAAATTTCTATCTTCAATTGACATAATCAAATGAGAACCATACCATTCTTCAGAATACTGAATTGAATCCGCATCTTTTCTCAAAGCAATAGAAGAAGCCACCTTTCTAATTTGCCTCGTCGTATGTTTTTTCTTCGTTGGGGTATTTTGAATTGGGTGTTCTTTTTGATATTTACAAATAGTTTTTTTTAATAACTGAATTAATTGTCTAGCAGGCTCTAATGTGATGCTATCTGATAACTCTAAATGAGCAGATGCTTGCTTGAGGGTAATTAACATTGCAGGAAATCCAATTGAATTGTCTTGAACCTCAACTCTTCTGAAATTATAAGGTTTCGAAATTAGTAATTCGTCAGCAGGAGGTCTATTATCAAATAATTCTCTTACAACCATTGATAATATTTTAAAGTAATTGCTATTATTGCTGTTTCTGTCATTCGTGTTGTTTAATTCAATAAATCCGGTTAAAATTGGACTCAATATTACATGAGCAGCACTTACACAACCAAATGAATTGACAGATAATGGTCTAGAAGAGCCTTGAAAAGCAGGACCCACTCTTCTTAAATAGTTATTTCTTAACATTGTAGAACCTAACTGACCTCTTATATAATCACCCGGTAATTGTAAGTTTGTTAAATATGTTAAATAGTCATCCTCTAGGATAAACTCCAAGGAGTCGACCCTTCCAAGTATCCAAAGAATAAAGAAATAGGTTAAACTGAAGGGGTCGACACATTTATACACTATTCCATCTACTGTCAGTATCATACGTTTGTCGGGGTTCTGTTGTTGTGTTTTTTTAAGTTAATGTTTGTTAACTCGAGTTCTCAATATGTAAAATTCTTATGCTTGACTTGAAAGAAGTGTCTTAATTCAATATGACAATGAAAATAAAAGAAATAAATCTGATTTAACTATAGAAGGATAAGTGGCTTATCGAATAAGAAGGTTGGGTTTTGAATTGGTCTTCTCAAGAAGCTGGTAGATGTATTCAATGCTCTCTATCGTTGTGGCAGCTCAAAAGTTATGAGCTCTAACTCAAAATATCTTATATTAATTCCGATACTTATTTAAAAAAAGGGGTGGAAAAATACAGAGGTTTGAGAGATCTGTAAGTGCTTTAATTCTGTCAGTTGGTTTGTCGTAAGTCTCTCCTGATATTAATTTTGATTTTATTGTTGTTTTGGTTTCCGCATCCGGACGCGTCTATATGCTTATGTAATGCAGTCCCTGAACCATGGCCCAGTTTACAAATGTTTCCAGTGAGAATAGTTTACAGGAGAAGATTAACGAAAAGTTTAATTAAATTTAAGTTTTACATATGAATGATATAAAATCGAAAAGCAAACAAAGTTAAATCTTACTACAGCAAGAAGAAGCGCCGGCATCAGACCCTTGGGTAACATCATCGTAGTATTGAGACTTGTTGAAGCCATTATTAGATTGTGGAACATCCAAAGCTGGGTTCTTTTCAAAGAATCCAAATGGTGTAACATGAATTTCATGAACTTCAACAGGCATAACTGGAAAATCTTCTGGTCTTGGAATATGGGTAAAACCTAAAGTAGCCCAAACAACTGGATCATCGTTTCTAACATTTTCATCTCTCTTAGCCCATATACCAATACCAGTATCACCTTGAGATTGATTAGTGAATTCACCAGCAGCATATAATTCATTGTCATGGTATTTAGTGACCCAAACTTGTTGCGTTGCAAATTGCGCTCTCTTATTATTGTATGATTCTTCACCAGCCATTAACATTTGTCTGGCAGGCATCACAATCTTATAACCGACTGGTTTCTTGGAAATTGGATTAATAACATTTTCATTAATAATTTTATAATTTCTGTTAGTAAATGGAGATTGCTCCACATAACCTGGCTTATCAACATATGTTCTCTCAGTGATGAAACCAACGTTATATGGATTCAATTTGGTGTTTGGAGGTAATCTGACAACGTCATCATAAACAACACTATTTTTGTGACCATCAATGGCTGGATCAATTCTGAAGGATAACATGTGTTGATGGTAAGCGGCCATTACTAATGGACCAACGTTGGTACCCCATGGAACTGTAGTATCTTTTTCAATTGGCATAGTAGATAGAATACCAGTAGCTCTAACCTGAATTTTAATTTCTCCAATTTGATCAAATATAACATTAACAGCATATTCATAGTTAGCAACAGTGGCAATAGTTTGAACAGCAAATTCTCTCTTTCGTGTAACAACGGCATGGCCAGTTCTATAGTTAACATGTTTGTATAATAAACCATTATCCAACTCATGCAAACACACAGTACTTGGAATAAAAACTGGCTCACCTTCACCATTAGTTCTTCTACAATCGAAATATTTAATGACACCTAAACAATCGCAACCTAAGCCTAACGAGTTACCATTTGTACCAAAACCACAGTCACCTAAATCGAACGCCTGCTTTCTATGATATGGAGCTCTCGGATCACCATAAGGAACAGTCATTTCGGATAATGATAATCTATATAAAACAGATCTACCTTTGAAATGGATATCGTAAATAGCGTAACCTTCCCTGACGGTTGGAACAACATAGAACGACCAACCTTGCCACTCAATCTTGTGGCCCTTAACATCGAAACCTGGTCCTTCTGGTTGTTCAACAATTAAAGGTTTCAATGGTCTTAAAGTTTCTTCACCATTCAAGTCAGGATGGTACTCAACTAATGGGAACTTGGTCCATGGTTCTGTTGGTGCAGTGAGCTCATCAATGCCAGATGGTAAATAATCCATTCTGACAAATTTTTTAGTTAAACCTTCAAAGACAGGAGAAAATTTCAATGGCAAAGAATAGTGATTAGATTCTGGATGATGAGCATTAGCTAAATACATGTAACATTGAATCAATAATCTATCTTCCTTAGAATCAACACCATTCATCCATGGATCACAAACAACATGAATGTGAGAAGGTAATTTTAATTTTTCAATTTCAGCAACACAAATAGGATGAGAAGTAGCTAATATTTCAATTTCCCCAATGTCGTCAGCTAATAATGGACCTTGAACACCTTTTGGTTGTGGTTGGGTTGTGATAATATGACCATTAGTAACATTAACCAAAGCTTTGTATAAAATATCACCTAAGTAATAAAAAGCATGAGTAACTCTTGGAATTCTTGGTAATGGTAAACCTTTCTTCTCTGCATCCAAATATTTAATCATTTCTTTCTTTGGAGGGTCATCTCTATCGATTTGAACGAAATGCGGTTTGTTAGAACCAGTAGTATGATCTTTAATTAACTTGGAGGTTAATCTTAATTCAGCATCAGATATTGGATCAAAAGGGTGTGGAGCCATTATTAATATTGATTTTTAGTTTGATTATAAACTAGAATATATTTGTGGTAGCTGTCGGTGCTTGAAAAGTGGTAAAATGTCAAGGTTTAAATAGTTTTTAAAAGAAATAAGCAATGCTCGGTTCAGAGACCGACTATTCACAGCTGTTTGCAACAACCTTCCTAATTGGGATGGTGCAAGCGCTCACCAACGTGTTGAACTACCAGATTGGGCCTATACTTAGTTAATCAGACTTGAAATCGAGGTCTATCTATCAATAATCCAATACTTCATTAGCCGATCTCGAAGATGATTCCTTGCTGAATTATACATTTCCAGCAGGCACTCGAGATAACGACCTTTACAGAAAGTGCAATGATTTGAACGAAGAATCAAGATTCCAAATTTCAACAATAGATAGCTTTATGAAAGGCATTAAGTTCGGCTAATTCATTATCAAGAAATATGGGGTATCATTCTTTTCTATCAATGACATTTTTCAGCTCAAAGTAAAAAAATCAATTTTAAAGCTATAAGAATGACTCAGAGGTTGCCATAATAATTATGATCAGCAGTTGCAACAAACTCAACCAAGAGAGAGTCTTTTTTTCTGTCATCAAGTTTAACTCTCCACTTGTACACCCCACTAAATTGCTAGAAACCAAATTAAATTTAACTCTTTAACTTGAAATCAACACTTACTAGCAACTACTTGTTTTATTTTGAAATTGGATTTCTTTGGATCTCTGCAATCTTTAATCAGATTAGGAATTTCATCATATGTAACCAGGTAATTTAAATTGCAAAACTCTTTAAACGATCTTTGAGATCTAGTCAAAGATGATAAATAAATACTTTAGTATATGTTTTGTAATTGATTTCAATCCATCCCTTATTATGTGGTAAAATGCATTTCAATAGTTCAGTAGAAAAGGATAAATTTTGGATATTGTTACTGGAAAGATGGAATTGGATTGGATATGTTAGGGTCTGTTATTTTTTAAATACAATCTTATTGTCTTTCAGAACATTTACTAAACTAAAAAAAATATGTTCTCTATATTCAGAAGCAAAAATGTTCCTTAAATGCCTAAATCGAGTAAACCGGACTTTGGTCCTTTAATTCGTAGTATTCTCTGGTCTTCTCGAGTTGAGGAATGAAGTGAGCTAGCTGTCTATCAGACTTTACAATAATCGTAAATCGTGATTATCTGAGAACAACTCATCTCAATGCTCAGAACGAATTTAGTTTCTCCCCTGCAAATATGATTAAAATTTCTGTCACTTTAAACATCCAATACAAATCTAAGAAAAATGTATAAGCTTTTATTAGTGTACATTAAATATAAGTAAGCAAAAAGGAAAACTTAAAAAAAGATGCGTAATGAAAAGTCAAATTTAAAATACTGCTTGTGCAAAGAAAACAATGCGTGCCAATCAATGCCAATATGAAAGGAAGTAATTAAAAAAATGAAAATGATTAAACGTGTAAACTACCGTTTTAGAAATCGGTTTTTAGTCAAAGAAATCATCATCATCATCATCATCATAATTAGTCTCTCTTCTATTGAAAACGATTTTGGTCTCATTACCTTTTCTTTCGTCTTTAGCAACTTTTTCTAATATTTCAACAATATCATCCTCAGTAACCTTGGTTCTTATAGCACCAGATTGATATAACCTTAATAAGTAACTTTCAACGGCTTGAACTCTTTCTGGCTTAACCATTCTAACTCTAGATAATCTCTCTTTGGCTTGAGGTTCTAGAATCTGAGATATAATAGCTTGCGCTGGATTTGAGCCTTGAGATCTATGTTATTCATGTTGTTTTAGGTTAGCAAAATGTTAGATCATTTAAGTTGATCGGAATTGGATCAAGATTGATGATTTGAAAATTAAACGTACCCGTTGCCATCTTTCTGTTGAGAAGGGCCACCTTGAGCATTTCTTTGCATTTCTGATAGTCTTGCTGCTCTAATAGCAGCTAGTTCTGCGTCTTCCATGATTTTTTATTATTGAATGTAGTTTAAATGTAGCTAGAAGATCGTTAAGAACTATCAACCATTCTAATTCTTGCACTCATTGCTTGCTACTTCTATTGAAAAAGAGCGTGTGACTACAGTTTTCAAACGAGGAATTTTTTCTTTTAACTTTTGTAGTTGTGCGGCGTTCCCAGACCCTTCTTTCGTTATGTAAGTTAAGGATCTCAACTTTACCTCCAATCCATATCTTCCATATCTTTTGTTATACAATTGTACGATTGTAGCTACATTCTTAGATAAACATTTATTAACTAGCGTAAAAACTTTTGAATAACACTTTATAGGAGGGTAAATGAAGGTATATATATGAACTATGAAGTGGGTTTGATATAAAGGCGTAGTTTATAAGTTGAATTTGTTCCTACCAAGATGAACTCTATTTCTTTAAATGGATATCATAAAGTCTAACATCAAGGTGTACAGAGAAAATAATGGATATTACAAACAAATAATCTAGTACTAATCCTAAAGCTTGGTATAGAACATCAAAAAATTGAGTTCTATTTTCTTTATAGTCTATATGAATTACCAAGTTCACAGAAATGAATTCAAGCAGAACATACACATATACCAAAGTAATGATTATCTCTTTCTTCTACTTTCTCCATAACACTTTTGGAAAAAGAGAAAATAAAATTTTGACTTCTCCAAGAAAAGCTGACAACAGAAAAGTTATTCTAAATAGTTCATACAAGCAGAATTTTTAATAACGAATCCTGAGCAAAAGAAGAATATGAAGAACGAAAATCAGATCTAACTTAAAAATTCTCATACTGTTGTCAAAAAGTTTTGCATTTAATTATTAAGTTTATCTTTCATTTTGTGGTATACAAAATGTTGAAACGTAATTCTAAATATCCAAGGCACTATGGCAATTATTATTAACTTATTACCTGCACTTTTGTATGGTAATCAAAAACCTACAATAAAACACTTTAAAAGTATAGCATCGAAAAGTATAATAATTTGATGGAGAAAGAATTAATATTTAAGTAACTTCAATAAGTTACATCTAGTAAGTTTAGTAAATTTGAAAAAGTAGAATACTCGAATCACATTCAAATTCCTTGAACGACCCAGATATTTAAAAAAGTACAAAAATACGCATAAACTTCCAATTGTAATTTATTAGAAATTCCTTACTAATATTCATGAAAAGATCTTTTCAGTATCAATTGAAGCGAATAAATAGGCTAGTTATGTTTATATAAGACTGGAGAGCCCGCAACTTAACTATATTTGACCAAAATATTTTAGTGAGCAACCCAACAATTCCTAAGTATTTCTTTTTGCCATACATGACACCATGCATGAAACCATGCATAATATAAAATTTTATTTCTGTATTTAAAATAGTTTAGATCTTCAATTTATACCTGTAGTTTTATTAGATCTAAGATTGTTTCAAGTTTCACTTATACACCTAAATTCACGCGTTACGCGTCCGACCTGAGGATAAAAGTTCAAGTAAGATACAAGTTTAACGGAAGTTGCACTGCTATAGCAATAATAAATTATATAGCTAGAGACTTGGAACTAACTATAGTTATAGCTGAACAAATCAATAATATACACACTGAATATCAATTTGATTATCTCTGATGTTTCAATAAATTGAAAATAGTAAAGCTATTTGTATAACATTTAATCAAATATGCCCTATTTTAGTAACTTGAAAACATTTTTTTTGTAGATTATTGAAAACATCCTCTGTTTCTTAACTGTAACGGTTGGCGTGTGAGTATTTGTTCTCTATGTGATCACCCAAAACTGAGAAAAACAAATTCAGCTCTAATTGGTAAATTGTTTTCCAATAAATAAAAATTGTTATAATTCTGAGATTCCTTCAAGTTCTGTTATTTCTTTCCTTTTTAAATTCTGCATGTGCCTATGTGTGTGGATAAAAACCTGGTAATGACTTTGCTACCTTATCCCCAGATGAGATTCCGACTGGTTATACCAACTCTAATGGTATCTACTTTATTGCTTCACAAAATATCAAATCAGAGTCTGCTGTTACTACTGGTGATACGTACAAAAGAGTAAAGAGATTTTACGTTGGTGATACAACAAAATCTGAAGTTAGCTGGGATTGTGAAATTTATTTAAGTACCTATTTTACTTTTGGTTGTGTAACAGATGATGCTAGCATAGCTTCTGGCTTGCATTCACCTTGTTCAATTGGCCCTGTTGTTGAGAATATTACTCATTGTACTGCTATAGGTAATCCAATTTATACTAGTGGTAGCTACTATAATTTAACATATTCAAAGTCATACTCAGCGTACTCAGCTAGCTTAGGTTCAAAACCTGCTCCAACCTCTAACTCTATTGGATCCACATATACTTCTTCCAAGTCGTCAGGATATTCTAACAAAATTTGTGACTTCATTGTCAGTTCACAGATTATCAAATTAATATTTTATTTCAACCATTAACGGCACATATTCTAGATTATCACCCTATACTCCATTTCATTCTCCTAAAGTTGCTAACTCTTCCTTACACCTTAGTCTATCAGTTTCTTCCACTTACTTATCCGTTAAGTCTTCTTACTCTGGCTCTGACGTTTTTTAGTGTTCATTCTTGATCTTCTTTTTACTCACATTCATCGAGCAGATATAATCCTTCATCGTCTTTTGCTACTTCATCCTTTTCTGACCCTTACTCATCATCATATTTTAGTATCTCCTCTTATATTTCTAAGACATAGTTTGTCTTCAGCACCATTATCTTCATATTACAAATCATCAACTGTTGTCTCGAGTGGAAGATTTTTAAATCCTCCCATTTTTTCTTCAAGTTCAATCTTTTCTAGCTATGGCAAACCAAGTAACTCTGCTAGTGATTTTTTGTCTAGTATAATTCTCAGTAGTGGCAAAGACATAGAAACTAGTATTACCAAAACTCTATCAAGAACATTTGATATTCATAGTTACTCTTTTACCACATCATCTACTTCGGGATCTATTGTGACTAGTACTACTGTTTTACCAGTTCCAAACTTTAATGATACCTATAATGGCACAGATCAATCATTATTAGTTTTATATGAATCAATTAATGATGATGATGGTTCTACTCAAAATGTTTGTCCTTCTCCACAAGATTTTTTTTTAATTACATTTAATAGTGTTATTCGTGAGCGTCAAGATAGGGTTGGTTCAATTTATCATAATTTCCAATTAGGATTTTCTGGAGAAGTACCACCTGCGGGTGCTATTTATGCGGCTGGCTGGTCACTTACCAATGATGGATACTTAGGATTGGAAGATAGAATTGAGTTCTGAGTATTTCCTATTGAAAATAGAGAACCTTAAGTTAAGGTGTTCCTCAATAAGGAAACCGACGATTGTTTCAAGTTTCAAATAAAGGCGTTCCAGGTTGTAAGTAAATGTCCGTCTGCGTAGTTGACTTTTGATGGTATAATTTACTTCATTCTTTTTCTTTTTGTCTGTTGTTCTTTTTCTTTCACTAATCATAAGCTATTTACTGTTCTTTTTTTATAGCCAATCTATAATTATGAAAGTCACAAATATGTCTACAGCCAATGATTTGACAGGTTTAAATCATCACGTGTATTCATAACTAAATACTGAATAGTATATTATTATATAGTTTTGGTTATGAGCCCTGTTAAAGGAAGCGCAGCTGCTTGCGCTTGTACGTTTCCATTTCGTTTCCGATGAACGCTTGTTGTGCAAGTTCATCAATAACAGTTATGCCCACTGAAGTACTTCTATCAACTCTGAAACTATTCAATCACATTATCTAAGTTAAGCTTTTGTTACTCACCTACTGTTTTTGTTCAATTGCTCTTTCTTTGTATCTTTACTGGATAGTACACTATAGTTTCTTTTACCCACATTTTATTAATAGAAATTCAAATTATTCAAATATAAGAAGTAATTTAATCGATCTTGAATTTATCATTTTTTCCCTCTATAAGGTACGATGTTCAGCAAAAGAAGACACTCACGACCAATATCCACTGCTTCCTATACTGGAGTCAGCAATCAATCAAACTCCCCTGCCCCGGCTTCTGGTGCTCTGGCTGCTGCCTCTGTTATCGGCAAGAGCTTGAAAGACAACAATTATCAAATGAATGGATTGAAATTACCACAGCAACCTCAAAAGAATTCACAAACTCATAAAAATTCATCATTACTTGGAACTAAAAGAAATTCAATTACGGCCAGATCAAATAGTATCACTTCAGGATCTTTCAGGCCTACGGTTCGATCAGGTTCGAGATCAGGAAGTTTAGTCACCAATGGTACTGCTCCAAGTTCCGTAAGAACATATTCTATCAATTCACAATCTAGACAGCAGACATCTCAAAGAAGAGTTTCATCTGATAGTACTTATAGCCAATTTTCTGCACCTCATCCTCATTACAGAACACCCATTTCAAGAACTTCTTCAATGAGCTCTTCAAGCTCGCGTCAACGACCATTACAACACTTGCCATCGTTTACCCCCTCAACTCCTAAAATGGTCAAGAAATGGATACCTTCTGCTAATGGTTTAGTCTGTGTTGAAGTTCCTTCTACACCACAACTAGGTACTCCTGCTCAAAGAGCTATAGCAAGATCATCTTCCATGAATTCTCTCTCTAGTAAGTCTAGAAATCAAGCGATCAAAAGAGCATCTTCCTTTACTGGACGTAAATCTGAAAGCATAAACCTTCAATCTCATAGACAACAGCAACAACAAAAACAAAAAAACCCAACTACTCCACAGCGTCAACAGAAACCTAATGATTTATCTCAACAAAGTATTGGTGGCACAATTAATTCAGAACAGTCTTCTGATATAAGCCCTTTTCAACCACCTACTAGAGAATTTCACACTCCTACCAGTACTCCAACTAAGAAACAATCTTTGAAACAAAAAGCTAGTTTACAGTCAATGCATACACAAGGACAATACAGTATGTCTTTTGAACCTACAATTTTAGAAGATGAAGAAATAAGAGAAGAAGATGAGTTTGGAACTGTTGATGTTACTAATAGTGATCTTGAAAATCTTAAGGTCGACTATTCAGTGGAATTAGAAAGTGAAAGATTACAAGAGCAAGAAATTGAGAGAGAAAGAGCAAGAAATGAAAAATTAGAAAAAATCGAGAGAGAAAAGGTCTTTGGTGTTTCCTCCGTTGATCCAGCTGATACTGTACCCGTTGAAAAAATTACTGTTAAAGCTGATGAAGCTATTCCTCCTTCTAATTATGTTGAACAAACAAGTATAGGTGAAGTCAACAAAGAAATTAACGAGGTTGAAACTCCTGGTGATGCGGCTTTACCAATTGAAACAGGTGAAACCAATGATGAAGTTGAAGATGAATCTCGTACTGAAACAGAAAGACAATTGGCTGAACAAAGATTAGAAGATTTGGTAAAACAAAAGGAGCAGGAGATTCTAGCTGAAATACATCGACAAAAACAATTAGAATTAGATGGTAAACCTGTACAAATTGATCCATCACTTATGTCTGTAGCTTCATCAGAATCGGAGGAAGGTAAATCTAGTGATACTGATACACTAGATGAAGAAGCTACTGCTCATTCTATTGAAGATAGAATGGTTACTGCATCTGACAATGCATTTCAAGAACAGTCAATTACGGATCAGCATGCTACTGTTAGTACTGAAAATGAATCTATTACTGCTTCAGATAAAGAGAGGCAAACTTTTGCTTCTGCCAATTCTGAATCAGTTACTGAAATCACTGAAAGTTCAAAAATTGCTGTTTTGAAGGATAATATGCAGTCCAAAGGACAATCTCAGACAAGCATGATTTCTTCTTTGTTAAATGATTACAAAGATCCTAAAGAATTTCAAGAACCGGAAGAATTTTCTAGTGTTATTACAAAATCAACAACACCAATTAAAACTTTAGAACCTATTCTTACCAATTTAGAAGATACTCCATCAAGGATTAGCATGGCTAAACAGTTAAGACCAACCCTGGGTGTGGCTAAAACCCCTGAAGTTGATTCTAATGAATCTGTTTTTTCATCTGTTAATAATGCATCAGCTAAAGTCTCAAATAACATCGATTTGGAAGATCTTGCAATTCCTAAACGTTCTGAAAGAAGACCTGCTTCCGTTAATAATTCTATTAGTTCTATTTCATCTGATGTTATGAAAGATCTGAAATTAAGTTCCATGGAGTCTAAAAGTGCCCAATCATCAATCAAGACTCCACTTTCATCTTCACAATCAACTCCTCAACTAAGTTCTCCTCAATTACGCCAACCAAACACTAGTAATGGCAATAGTATGACTGGCAGAAGAAAATCTGTTTTGAAAAATTCCAACTCTTCAAATATTTCTTTGATCAATAATAACAAGTCATCTGCTGCTAACTTGTCTCTGACTACTGCTGAAAATACCAGACTGAATGCTATGGCATCATCATCCTCTGTTAATCTTTCTCTAGCTCCTTCAGTTACATCATCTGAAAGACGCAAGACACCAATTAGTAGTCCTCGTCATTCAGCACCAGTCAACAGAAATGGTAGACAACAGGTTCAGCGCTCTGTCGGTCCGACTTTAAGAGATTCACAAACCTCTACTGTTAATAAAAGACAGCAAAGACTTTCAAATGTTCCACACCAAAAGCAACAACCAAAGTCAACAAACCACCAATTAGCTGCTGCTTCTAAAGCGGCCAAACAATATCAACATCCTCCTATTTCTCAACAACACAATAATCAACAAAGAAGGGTTAGTAAACAGCCACCGAAAAGAGCATCAATGTATGAAGTTCAGCAAAAACAAAATCCTATGCAGCAGCAACAACAACAGCAAAGGTCAACGTCCAGTTTTGTTGATGCTAAACTTAGAGCTGCAGAGTTATATAAGAAGGCCAATGCAAAGGATGGCTTTTATAACAATCCATATCCTGAACATTTGTCAAACATGAAAAGAACATCTTCATTTGAAAGATTATCACTAATTGATCCTTCACAACAGCATACAAATGGTACTAACAATAACAGTAATTCAACCAAAAAGGCGAATAGACTGACATTAAGGGATACTATTGCTGCAGAACAAGCAATGAACCAATATAATGGTAATGTTTCTTCTTCTTCTAATGTCCAAAGACAAACAGGTGGCGGTGCTGTTTTTAAATCCAGATTTAATGATTCTGATTCTGATTTAGATGTTCCAATTTTTAATAATAATTCTTCTAATGGTGGTATAAGAAGCTCTAGTGTTCAAATTAATCATCAACCTCCACAAGTTAATGGAAACAGATTCTTTAGTGAACAAGTTGGTTCTTCAAAAGGGGATGATGTAAATAGCGAGAAGAAGAAGAAGTTTGGTAAACTTAGAAAATTGTTTGGTAGTTCTAAGAAGGGTTAATCTAGATATATTTTTGTTAATTTAAGCTGCCACACTGAAAATCATAATTCCTTCAATCTTTATAGCATTAATTTGAGTTTTTTGGCAAGATGTCGGTCTGTGAAATTATAATTTTGTATATATATATTTATTGAAATTTTTGTAAGCTCAAAAATAATCTTTTAATAATCTCATTGGTTCATTTGTTCTCGATAGTTCTATCTAGTTTTTTCTATTTGTTTTATTTTTTTCTGCACTCCCTTTTTGTCTTCGTTCCCATCTGGATTAAGTATCTTTTCCTATTTTACTAATTTTAATTTACATCTGTACTTTTGTTTTTTGTCAATTCATAATTTTTTTATCCTTCTCCCCATTCTTAATAACATCTATTATACTATACGTTATCTTTATATGAGTTTCAAACAAACCTACTGGGTTAATAAATTTAAACAGATTATTAATAAATACAACTGTACGTATACTCAAAATTATATATAAAGTGTAGTAAAAAATTCCCAGAAAAGTAAAAAAAGTAGGATGGTAAAGTCAAACATGAAAGAATAGTAAAACATAGTACTATTATAAGAATGGAAAAAAATGCAAACAAAGTTGAATAAAATAAATAAAGTATTTATTTTTTTAATACGATTCAGTTTAGTTTAAATTTGCAAGACTCATTTGATTAGCTAATCTATGTTCATCTTCAATCTCTTTCTTATCATGTAAAACATTGCTAACATCAGCGCCGACTGGAATATCACTTAAGACATCACCAGCAGGAGTAACAAAATTACCAAAATCATCATCATCCTCACCTAACGAACTAACTGTTTGTGCCCTTGAAGATCTAGCATTTTGCGTGCCACCAGAACCAATACTACTGTTGTCACCAGAAATTGTTTTAGAAGCATCATCCATACGCTTACGGACTTCAGTTGCAACTCTTCGACCATCAGCTAAGAAGTTGTCAAACATACCTCTGATATTATTAACCATTCCTAGGTTTTCATTTACCTTTTCATCAACATGGAAAGATCTCCAAAACTGATCATGGAAAAACGATTCATAAGTTTCATCTGCTAAGATAACCATCCGGAAAGTTGAAGGTGTAATGTAAGTTGGATGAGATGGGTCTAGTGCAGCATTATGCGAGTCTTTAGAATATGAGTTATGTTTCATTTTGATTGACGAAGGAGTTGGAGGAATATTAACTTCTTTCTCATTATCACCTAAATCAATTAATGGTTCATTTGGATCTTCAAATGGTTGTGCATACTTGAATGCCATTTGCAGAAAATTTGAGCTAGATGCTAAATACCTTTCAAGTTGTATTCCTTTCCATTTATCTTCATTAAATCTAACTTCAGTAGGTAACCTTATTTCATCATCTGGTGTGTCAATACCTTGTTCTTTTAATATTAATTTACGTTCATAAATCTTTTTTGCAATTTCTGATTCGATCGATTTATTTGTAATTTTATCAAATAATAAACCATCTCTCCAAGGAGTTGTGATAAATATAAGATCTTCAGCCAATTCTAAAACAGATTCTCTGTTGATTCTACCATCTTTCTTTTCATCGTATAGGGAAATAAAATTAGATAACGAATTCATAATATCACGGTCTAATAATTTATTTAATCCAACAATTAAGGTTTCCAAAGACATGATACCCTCGTTTGACGACCAATTTAAATATAACCTCTTCAAAAATTTAGTTTGTTCTGGTGACTTTTTGGAAGCATTAGTCCAATCAACTAAACGAGACATGAAGACTTCAAATGAATCAAAGTCCATTGTTATACTCCCCGTACTTGGTGCTTGAGCATCATTAATCAAGACACCGTAATATCTATCGTATATATTAGAAACCTGATCAGCTGTTAAATTTGGAGTCTTTGGTAAATTTCTTAATTCAGTACGTTTGACAAATGTTTCAATACCTTGGAAAACCTCGTTCTTGAATTTCATTCTCATTTGTTCAATTGATTTATCACCTACAACAACAAACTCTCTAAAAGCAACTTCCCATAAATTATCAAATTTAGTTCTCATTTTATCTTTGTTTAAAAATGAATTCTGGGATTGGTCTAAAGTAGCAAAAAAATCTTTGAAAACAGCAATACATTCACCGTCATCATCACACTGTAATAATGCTTCACCGTTGACCCTAATAACAGCTAATCCTATTTGAAATAGAACACGAGGACCGTGTAATAATAGCATGTCAATCACTCTGAAAGCATAAACTAATGGCATAGTATTTAAGAAAAATGACAGGAACCAAGGTAGTGAAACAATTGATAACTGTATATCATGTTTTACAAAATGCTCACCGATCATAGGTAGTGCTTTATTAACCAAGCCTTCAAACACTTTTTGATCCAACAGGACACCATACATTGTTTTTGAATAATATCCGGGAATAAGCTTATCGCATAATACATTCAAACACCAGAAAACTTGTTCTTCAGACATATAAATCAGTAAGGCTGCTGTAACTATATTCATAGCTTGGCAATAACCAACTTCAGGATTCTTCCACGAATAAGCAGTTAAAACCCTTCTTAATCTATTAATGCCTTCTTCAGTTTGATAGGCTGGATATTCTGGTAATGACCTATTAAGATCCTTTTCAATTTCCTCAATAGAAGTTGAAGTTTCACCATCATGGTTTACTAAGAGCTTATTATACTCATCATTATATTCATAACGTAGAAAAAGAGACCCGCAACAAGTTTCCCATAATTCACCTCTCAACTTATTTGGTAAACCATAACTAACCAACTTGAAGAAAGTAATATTACGCACCAATGCAAAATTTCTACCATTCTCTCTGAAGTAATCAAACCATTTTTTCATTTTCAATCTATCGTTTAACTTTTGTGAATTTCCAGGAAACTTAAAAACCCAACCTAAACCACCAGGAGAGGGTGACATTATTTCAAAATTAGAAGAATGATTTTTGTAAAGTAAATATTCAGAATATAGACTACACTGAAAATCATTCATTTTATCAACTTCTTCTAAACTTTTTTTCAACAACCTTACTAAGTTTTGTCCAAATCGTTCACATTGTGATTTAATTCCAACAAATTGAATTGTAATTTCCAAATCATTTGTAGTTAACAACATAATTGCAAAGTCGTAGGATCTATGAACTCTTTGAATCTTTTGAATAGTCGGTAACACTATAGCAAATGAGCATATCATGCTATCATAACTGTCTTTGAAAACAAGAAAATTGTTCGTTAATGTTAATCTTCCATTGAATGGCTCTTGAATGTACTCAAAGTTATTGCCATTGTTGTTATTAGCAAGCCTAGCTCTAGAATATTTGGTAGTAATAGTAATTTCAGCTGATGATTCATCAATAATGTGTTCTTGGGAAGGTAGGTTATATTCTTTTTGGATAAGTTCATGCTTGGACGGTTTTCTTGTTGTAGGACTTGTTTGCTCCAGTATGATCTGTTGAGCCTTGTTGGCGATACCCTTGAAGAAGTCCATTATAGAAGTAGATAAAAGAAAACTTTAACGCAATATTGGTCAGTCCAGTTATAAGTCCAGGTATATACTATAGAATTCAATTGCGAGCAGTTATGTTTACACCCGGATTCAGAGGTAGTCAGTGTTTAGGATCCAGAACACTTCTTTGAATGTCTCCTTCTCTCTTCTCTCGATTAAGGTGAAGCTCCGGCTGCTCCGCCGCTTGTATTAGGAATTCTATTGCGCCACGGCACAGCAGCATCAATGCTGATGTTTCTCTATAGTAAATAATTAACATGTATAAACGAAAACCAATAGATCTGACGAAACAAAAATATTAGTACAATAATAATAAAAATATTAAAACAAGAATAACAAACATATCAAAAAAAAAAATAATACAGTAAATTAAAAGATTAAAAACTTGAAATATTAAAATTTAAAAAATAAGAAATGAAGAGCAATCAGAAGACTAAAGACGAGTAAGATCTATTACTATAAGGAAGAGTCATCCACAGAACTAAAGAATTCTTTTTCAGTTTTTTCATCTAGTTGCTGAACCACATTTGAAGTTGGTAAAGGAGCGTGAGTATTTGTAGACGAAGTATGTGTACCCGGTCCTAACAAATCTGGATCCAAGAATCTATTGTGTTGGTGATGAGATGTTTTGCTTGAAAGTATGTTGGTCATACTTAACCTATTATTAGAGTTAGGATGTTTATGATGTTTTGAAGGATTCAAAATTTGTTGTTGGTAGTTACTCTCTTTATTGGATTTGTGCTTGAATTTACTATTGATAATAGCTCCTGTATGTTTTAAGATAGTTTTAATAATTTGTACTCTGAAATCAGCAAAAAACTGTTCATTGGATAGCACAGCATTTCTATACTCAATTTCTGGAACGTTAATAGTCAAATTGTTAACATTCACCATTTTTAAAGCACCTTTACCGTTGAAAGTAATACATAATTTGATTGGGTTAATCTTAATTGAGTGAAACATTTGATAGAGAGAAGCTCTATGCTCCATTTGTAAAACATTATCTTCATGTTTCCATTGCTCTTCTGTAAGTTTTTTCGTATCATCTTGCTTAGAAGGTGCAGAATTCTTGTTTTTGGTTATCGAAATTGAACCAGAAGAATGAACTGAACTTGAAGGTTTCATAGAAGAACCAGATTTTTTCTTAGATATCAGATTCTTGAATCTTTTGGAAATTTTACCTTGTGTCTTATTACCATCTGAAGTACTTGTGATATCTGAAGTTGAAGCAGAAATCATTGATAAACTGTCAGCATTACTAATAAACCCGGATTCTAGTGATTCATTATCGGAGAAAGAAGATTTACCTGCAAATAAATCATTATCACCATTTTCCAAATCTTTCTCTCCTACAGTCACTAAACTATCAGGAAAAATGAAATTGTAAACCTTCCGAGCAACTTCATAATCAATCTCTAACTTAAGAGGAGCAAACTTAATATTCTTATGACCAATAACGTCGATACCACCAACTGGCTCACGAACAGACCAGTCAACAAAAGTCATTGGCTCTTCAGATTTATCCATTCTAGAAATAATAGTTTTATACTTAGCTTCAGGATGTTCGTCAAGAGCAACAAAATCATGAATATAGGCTTGATTATTACTAGCACCGCTCGGATGTTGAGTTGTTTTAAAGTAAGTTTTTGAAGACTGAATATCCAAAAACTTGGAATCGTCATCAAGTAGTAGTTCCAATCTAATAAAATCAAAAACAAAAGACCAATTTCTTGAATCATATGAATTATTATATTTTTTAGCCTTTGTTTGTTGCATGAATGAAACCAACGCATTTAAGTGCAAAAATAGCTTTTCTAATTCAACACTAATAGACGTTATGTCCTCCTCCTCAAAACTTGAGGTAAATCCAGGAAGTAGTAAAAGTCTCTTATATGATAATAAAGACCTAATGTCCTCTTGAGTTTTAGCAACTTCCTTAGCCAATTCTGAGTAATCTTCATTAGCAGAAAACTTAACAAGCTTCTTCACCTTTTCTTTCAACTTTCTACTGTCAGTTTCTTCGAACTCAATCATTGAAAAAGCAACATCATACATTGTATTATATTGCATACTATTAGCGGTAATATAAATAACTGGACAAAAAATTTGAATAGACTCTTTCAAATTCTTCATTGAATAGGCTTGATCTTGTAAATCGTGTAATTTATTTGGTCTTCTGACAATCGTGCCTAATGTAACATCTTGAAGAACAACTGATTCACGAAGAGTACCAGGAGCATAATACATTTCAATCGGAATTTGAGGAGGCCATGATGATTCTAACGAAGTATGGAAAAAATCATAGTGGTTACCTAAAACTTTAGATTTATCCAGAACATAAACAAATGCATCAGATAATATAGTACCAATTCTACTTTCAACTGGAACAGTCAATTCATCAATCTCACCATTGCAAAAGTAACCAGAATTAACAGATATTTCTCTTAAAATGATTTCATTAGAAGCAGCAATGACGCATCTATCATTATCATTATCTAAACAAACTTGAGGAAGAATAAATTTCATTAGATATGTATCATCGGTAGTAACATTTTCCAAACCATCCGTATCATGCAATTTACCATCAAAATCATCGATAAATTCGGAAGGATCGTCAAAGTTATAATATTGTTTATCATCTTCGGAAGAGCATTTTGTATTTACTTTAGAAATGTATTGACTTTTATTCAATTCTTCAGCTAAATTGATCACTTTTCTACTTAAATTAAAGACCATAGACCTTCTTTCACTCAAAGAATCAAGATATTTAAGAACCTTATTTCTAACTTTTGGACTCCACTTTAAAACCATCTTATAAACAATGAATCTATTTCTATAAGTTGATTCACTAATTGGGAATTCAAGAATATTAGATTTTGACCGGCAAAGAGTAGTACGAGTTGGTAACTTTGACAAACTTGTATAGAGATCACTATTATCTGGAATTTTTGATTCATCAACAAAGACTTCATAAGGTGGGAATATTCCTTCTTTGAACTTATCTTTCAACAATTTTAGAATGGATATTCTTTGTTGAAGGGATTCCAAATCATTTGCAATCTGAGATCTCAACTTAATTGTCGCTGGATCGGTACTGATTTCAGACAGAGAAATCATTTCAAATTTACGTGTTTCAATCTGTTGTTCTAAATCTTTAATTCTAGTTTCAGCCAAAGCGGGGGCAGCTTCATCAAGATGGGAATCAAGCAAGCAAGAATGAGTAGTTCTTTCGACAACATCAAAAGGAAAAGAAAGAGGGGTATCATGACTATCTTTAACGTAATAAAATCTCGGAGATGATGCAAGTTGAGTGACCCTCCAATGGGGTTCTTCCTTCGCTGATATTGGATCTTCCAATTCAACAAAGTCATCAAGGTCTAACCAGCATCTATCACAAACTTCATTAGAAAGATCATTTGAAGATGATGATTTACGGTCAAAGTTCAAAGATGGTGAGGAATCTAGATCAATCTCACGTGCCAGAATACCAACAGCCGATGTTTCATTAAAAACAGCAGTTAAGATACGCAAATCAGTTTCTTGAAAATCAACAATACCTTTATCCATGGATAACGACCAATCTTTTTTATAAGTTTGTTTAGCAACATCAAAAACGGGACTCTGCTTTTTAGTTTGGTGTAAATCCATTGAAAATGAATTGACATGACATTTCAGACCAGTGAATGCAACCTTACTGTTGATTTTAGCAGCATCTGAATGTTTATAAACATGAGTTATGTATAAAGAATCCAATAGAAGCCCATAACTGATAGAAAATAAATGAGCTCCAAACTTGGCCGATGGTCTATAATCTAAGAATTTATTCTTAAAAATCTTACCAGCTTTGATTGGCAAGCCTAATGAGCTCTTGAAAGTATTCCACCATTCAAAGAAATGCGCAAATGTTAAAGGGGACAAATAGGCAGAATTTGAAGCAACGCAGGATTTTGATTCGACAGAAACGGCCATATGTATGTAGTGACACCTCCAACCTTTATAGGAATCATAGTTTTCCATCTCAGATTCATCCTTAAAACAACTACGATTTTTCAAAGTGACATCATAATGCGGTTTAAATTTTCTAATTCTTTCAACAGAACCAGGAACATAGTCAATTTGGTCGTTAGCGTTTTGCTCAAATACAAAACCCAATTTCCAAATAACAGGTTCACTTTGTAATCTCAAGATGGTTTTATGGACAGAATATCTTGTTTCAAGATCATCACCTTCCACTAATTTATTTAACTGTCTGACTTCGAAGGTTGGAATAATAATCTCAAAGATTTTACTTTCAATAATTAATAAATCTTCAGATTTTCCTGTACTATTAATTTTTAAATCAGTCTCACCACTCCAAACAAAACCAAAACCCGCAGAAGTACCAACAATATCATATGGGGATAATCCACTCTTAATGAACAAAGTTATACCATTTTTAATTAAAAATTCAAACTTGCCATGCATGATTAAAGGTAGCTTATCCCAAAAGCCTATTTTTGGGGATATATCAAGTGGAGGTTTAGATAAAACATCAAAACTATTCATTGCATAACCTAAAGCAGGCTGTAACGAATGAGACCAAGTAACAATACTAGGTCTATGTGAATCAACTGTAACCTTCATATCAGTGAAAAATTTAATACTCGTCATTGTACGTGAAACATGACATGCATAAAGTGAATTATTGCAAGCTGGATCATCATATTGAGAAACAAATGGAACGAAATTGTACCGAACTTCCTCTGGTACGTACATCTGTTCTACAACAACAAAGTCTCCCAAAAACTTAACACATTCATCAGAGTCTTTTTCATCACCACCTAGCATAATAAATGGTAACTGGTAGTCTTTGATTTGAATCTTAGCTTTCTTGCAAACAATGGACATATTCAGTGGAACCAATATACCATATCTCATATCCCTAGGCATATCACCAACTTCATTTAGAAAATCAGGGTAATTTTCAATACCAAAATTTGGTTCATTCAAAGTTAACAATAAATCATCTAAATCAAAGCTGAATAAAGGACTAATACCGATAGCAGCAGTAACAGGGTATTTAGCTAAAAATTGTTTGGAAACTAATGGATCATTAGAAGGATCACCAGAATTCATTTTAGCAGAACCTTTCATCTTTGAGAGTGTATTAAATATATTAACACGTTCAATCCAAGATTTACTGACATTAGCTAAAAGTCTTTCCTTAGGTAATTGAATTAGCTCTTCAACATCTTTTAGGTATCCGATACTCTGTTCTTCTTCAGTTGACAATTGTTCGCGGGCAAGCGGTGACATAATTAAAGGTGGAACATGCTTACTATTATGATGATGATGTGATTGTTGCAATTGTTGACTTTGTAGTGCTTGTTGTTTTTCATGTTCTTCTGACCTTTTCTTCTTCTTCAATAGCTCTTTCAAGTTAAAGCCTTCAGGTAAAATAGCTGAACCGTTTTCAAATCTCAAAGCAGGATACTTATCAGGGAATTCAGATCTAATCGTATTTTCATATTCTTCAAAGGCAGAGAATTTGGCTAATCTTGATTGTTGTTCTATTCTACCTAATATTAAATGCTTGTTCAATTCATATTCAAATGGATCATCTTGCATACAGAATCTGAACTTTTTAGTATGAACTTGAATCTTTGGCAATTTAATAGGCTTTTTAACCTCGGAAGGCATGATGACATCAACTTTAAAATCATCAGCGTTTTCGTCATCAATCTTTAAAATATCGTGTAAACAAAGTTTAGCCATATCAAAAGACTTCATAAAGGCTCTTAGGTTATCGAATAATTGATAAAAGACGTATTCAAATGGTATTTCAAATCTGAAAGATTGACAGTTAACGTCAACTTTTGCTTCCTCATCTAACAAATCATCTAAACGTAACTTGAAGTTTGCTTTACACAAAATTAAAATTAAACTCCAAGTGTTAGGTGCATGAGGGTTGACACCATAAGTTCTAAAAGCCTGAAAATCAACTGCTAATGAGTTTTCAATAGAAGGGGCATATTGAGTCTCAAAAGAATCTAACTCCAAAACAATATCAATATTGGAAGGAAGTTCAATTTTGATCATTAACAAATTCACCAAAAATAACAAATGAAGTGTGTCGTGAGAACGGGGTTTAGAGGTTCTAGTTTTTGGTTTTTTTGGTTTTGTAGAAAACTTTGGAATAACAGCGGTTATTATTGAAGTCACAAACATGATAGACCACATTATTTCAGGGGAAAAAACAACATCAATGATTGGAAAAACGGTTGATAGCTTATCATTCAATAAATTATACTTTACTTGGAAATTTGAAATGGTTAAAAATGGTTTAAATGATTTCGTAACTTCTTCAGTTTGATAATCTCTAATTAAATTAAAAATAACAGAGTTAATATTAAAATCAACAGATTGAATTTCAGGTGAATTATCTATTAAAGCAGTAATATCAGCAATCTTAAAGCAAAAACCTCTCTGAAATTTATTCATATTGGACTGATCAACGCCGTTATAATATTTAACTGGGTTATTGAAGCATGATAAAAACATGAACTTATTGAACTCTAATTTTAAAGATTTGATCATTTGAGGTAATAAAGTTTTCTTTGCTTGCTTATTTTCAATTATTTCCACCGTTTCCTCTTTTTCTTCTCCTTCCTCTTCATCTTTGATAATATTATCATAACGTCTGGCAGCCTTATACAATTTCTTGAAAATTTCAATATCATCTAGTTTCACCTCAACTGTATTCAACTTAATGTGTAAATCATCAATATAAGCTTTGATATCATCTCCAGAATGTTTTTTGGTTAATTCTGAAGAGAAAGAGAAAACAAGACTATCTAAAAACAGTGCTCTATAGTGTTTTGAACCGTCAAAAAAGCTAATTTTAATACTTCTGAGAATCATTATAACTGATTTCATGCTGGAAAAGTCAGACGTGGAATAAAACAAGGAATTGAAATTATCACTTAAAGCAGAATCAATAACAAAATCTTCCAAAACTAATTGAGTCGATAAAGGCCCACCAATTATCTCGTCATCTAAAAGATTAATTGATATTTCAGTATGTATAATATGAGCTTTGGATCTAACTCTATGCACTAATGAAGCAATACTATCTGTATATCTGACCTTCTTTCTATTACTAATTGGAGTATTATGTGAATGATTAGTCACTTTCTTAGGAGATGAAGATAACACAAGTATATCATTGACAGAGGTTGAGAGAGCGATACTACCTATAGTTATTGCAGATCCAATTAAGAAATTTTCTTTTTGAATATTGTTCTCTATAAAGTCAGGATCACTGAAGGAGGTGATAACCTTAGCAATTTCATATAAATCAATTAAACAAACATGATTAATAAACTGAAGATCTAGGGTTGTTCCAGCAGCCTTGGAAGGTGTCGCAATAACTGAATCGATTGTAAAGGTAACTTTATACGGATTATATTGAGAACCATGTTTGATGTTCGAAGCTTCCTTGAATTGTAATTGAGTAGCACATAAATCAACAGAAAAATCAGCAGTTTTAAATCTGGTTTCACCTAAACTAATCTCAATTGTGTTAACTTGAAATTTATGGAGAAGAGAAGATAAAGTATCCTTATTCTGCCTGGTTCCTGGTTGTTTATTGTTATTTGATTTCGGGATTATGCAATTAATGGTTTCTTTTAAAGAAACTAAGTCAACACATGAATCACCACAATAAACATTTAACTTTATGTTTTTCAAGTTTAATGAATTTTCAGTATATGGTGAGACTAAGCTTAAATCAATTTTAAATTCACTCAATAAAGGATCACTAACAGAGGAAGTTGCCATACCAATAATGTTAAAGAGAATACGAAAATGCGATAATTCAGTTTTCTGATCATTGAATGCACGTATATCAAATGAGGATTTTTCAAATTCGATAGAATTATTACTGTCTTCATTACTTGTTAATTTCAAGCCATTGATGTTAATAGCAACCGGTAATTTTGATAAAACCTTAGCTAGTCTGTATAAAATAGTTCCAATGTGTTTCTCATTATTTTTAGGAGCAGTATTAGGTTTTTCATTTGGAAGTCCTGAGTTAGTCGAGTGCAAAAGAGTGGTGATAACAACGTTATTCAATTCAATTTCAATAAGTTTCAACGAACTATTCATTGAACTATAAGAAAAAAAAGCAAAAGGATTAATATTGAAAACTATGGAACCAATCGAAATGTTAGCGGATTGAATATGTAGCTGAAAGTAATACAATTGCAGCCAAGAAAAGAAGCCAATTGAAACTCTTCCTCTAAATAGGAAGTTGAAAAGCAACAACAGAGAGAAATACCCTGACAAAGCAAACACTAGAATATGGAACATCACAATTTTGAAATTATATATTTAATTGAAGTATATAATGGTAAATAGAAGATTAAGTAAGTGAACATAAGTAAGTGACCATAAGCAAATTGAAGCTACATATTTAAAGAAATACAACAAGCAGCACATAAGAAGGTTAGCTGTTGATGTTGGTTGACCCGCTTCAAGCCGAAGATCCGAAAGTATTTCAACAAACGCCGTCTCTGGTGTTCAGGTTAATTGAAACATGATGGATAAGAGAATTGCTAACTGTATAGGTTCTAAATATTTATGACTTTTACTACATACCATATCACAAATACAATATGTTGCTCTAAAGCTCTTCACAACCATGAAACCACACAACAGTAGCCAGAGAATCACAAAGACTCTCTCGATGTTTCTCCTTCTAGTCACATCTCTTATAGTATCACACACTCCTCCCATCATATTCAGACTCATATCTCTATTCTTAGATGTCTCTTTTTTTTGGGTTAAACGTTTCTGGTGGCTTATCCGTTACTCTCCAATTAGAGATTTTAAAACAGCCTTGACTACTGTTGCAAATTATGAGGACTACCAAACTATAACTTCTCAAATAGATTTATTAAATGGTAATGATATATGGCGTCAGAACTTTGTTAGCAAAAAATATGATTATAGGCTAATATCGGAAAGATTTTCTGAATTAAGAAGGGCAAGAATTGAAAATGATTATTTCAAAATAATGGGTATTTTAAGATCAGGTTTATTAAGAAATTTTGGTGGTATATCAAGTAAACAGTTATATAATAAGTCTTACAATGGAACTAAAATTCTAATTGAGGAATATATCGATGAAGTCTTAGAATGTTTAGATTTTTTAAATACTCTAGAATTGAAATATGGAGCTTTTCATAAAGACTTGACGGTTACAAATTTAAATCAAATGAAATTGGATTTTTTCCATGATACAAGACAAGCCCTAGGTACGACTGCCCTAATTTTGCAAGGTGGTTCTTTGTTTGGTCTAGTTCATTTAGGTGTAATAAAGGCTCTTTATCAACAGAATTTGTTACCTAGAGTCATAGCTGGATCAGCAGTTGGGGCTCTAGTCGGCGCTTTTGTTTGTTCTTTAAATGATACTGAATTAGAAAACAACTTAAACCATATGATATCCTTATTTCCAGATTCAATTTTGCGAGATTCTAACAGTGCCGTCGATGTCATAGGAGCTGTTGTTAAAAAAGGGCATAGTCAAGATATGTTATTGTTTATGGAATATGTGAAGTTAAAATTAGGTGATATGACTTTTGAAGATGCTTATCTAAAAACTAATAAGATTTTGAATGTTTTGGTCCATCCAACAGATAACACTATACCGTCTTTATTAAACTATATCACCACACCTAATGTAACACTAGTTAGTGCTATTAAATGTTCTTTGGGTAATGAGGTTTTCAAAGATGACGAGGCTCAATTATTTATTAAAACTCCAGAAAAACATTTAGAAAAAATGCAAAATCTAGATAGGCCTTGTGTCTTTGTTTCACCTCATCAAATACGCTCAATCAATTATCCTACTTCTTTCACACCAATATCTCCTTATACTAGATTAACTGAACTGTTTAATGTCAATAATTTTATCGTTTCTTTGGCCAGGCCTTATCTAGCCCCATTAATTGGAAATGATTTAAAGCATTCACCAACTTCGTGGATACTTACTAAAACCATAAAAAATTTAGTAAGTCTTGAAATTCGTCACAGGCTGGAAATATTAGATAAGTTTGGCTTACTGTTCAGTTTTTTTAAATGGATGGCGATTGATGAAAAAACTCCAAGATTTGAAAATAGCGAAATCACTATTGTTCCAGAACTACGAACTTTATTAAAGGATTTCAGCAGAATTTTTGATGTTAATAAATATGAAGAAACTATTCCCTATTGGATTCAAGTTGGTGAAAGATCTGTTTGGCCTCTATATCCTATGTTGCAAACTAGGTGTCGTGTTGAGTTTGCCTTGGATAACTATTATAATTCATACAGACATAGTTAATTTATCGGACTCTATCATTTTATTAATTGTTTGATTGATTTTCTCCGTAACTAGTTTTTTTTCTCTTTGCTATATATGTAAAATATTTAATAACACTGTTTCTTATACATCGGGCTAATTAATATGCCCCTTTTTCAATATGTGGCATAACTTCCGTGCACCTGTTAAAAACGTACAGCGCAGAGATCGCACGTTAGGTTTTGATCAACATCCAAATAAAACAAACTCTATATTTCAAATCTACTATTCATATGTCCAACTCAGATTGTCACTGAATTGAACATTAACATGGTATGTATGAAATTAATAGTTTCTTTCGATATAATAATTTTATATTGAGATCCAGAAATCAAAGAAGCAAAAAAGAAAATAAATACTAACAGTTTCTAACTGAATCAATTTTAACGTTGAAATAGGTTACACTTGCCAATCCACATGACGATTTGATTCACGATGCAGTGCTAGATTACTATGGTAAAAGACTAGCTACTTGCTCTTCTGATAAAACCATTAACATTTACGAAGTGAATGGTGAAACATTTAATAAAATTGAAACTTTAAGAGGCCATGAGGGTGCAGTTTGGCAAGTCTCCTGGGCTCATCCAAAATTTGGAGTTATCTTAGCTTCTGCATCATCTGATGGTAAAGTTTTAATATGGAAAGAAGAAAATAATGTTTGGAATAAAATTGCTGAACACACTGTTCATACTGCTTCTGTGAATTCTGTTTCTTGGGCTCCCTCTGAATACGGTGCTTTATTATTATGTACATCTAGTGATGGCAAAGCTTCTGTTGTTGAATTTTTAGAAGATGGTACTCATAAATCTGTGGTTTTCCAAGCACATGCAATTGGTGCTAATACTGGTTCATGGGCTCCTCCACAAAAGGAAAATATTCAAGAAAGAAGAATAGTTACTGGTGGCTGTGATAATTTAATTAAGATTTGGAAGTTTGATTCCACTAAAAATACATATGTTGAAGAGGCTGTCCTTGTGGGTCATACTGATTGGGTCAGAGATGTTTCCTGGTCTCCATCTTTATTGTCTAAATATTACATTGCATCCGCTTCTCAGGATAGAACAGTTATTATATGGACTAAAGAAGCTAACAGCACTGAAGCAACATGGAAGAAACAATTATTAACTGAAGAAAAATTTCCAGATGTTTGCTGGAGAGCTTCATGGTCATTGAGTGGTAACGTTTTAGCAATTAGTGGTGGTGATAACAAAGTTACTTTATGGAAAGAGAACTTCGATGGTAACTGGGAATCTGCTGGTGTTGTCGACCAGTAATTATAGAACTAGTAATATATATAGTTTAACCTTTTTTGAAATATTTATGTGTATTATTTTGAGCTTTAGTTCGATTTGTTTTTAAGATAAAAGAATGCTGTCTGCGTTTTTGTAAATCGTGATTTAAATGGATTGCGATAAGTTAATCTTGACATAATATATTACGTTTAACAAATTAATTACAAAAAAATGAATGACTAAAAGTCCGAAAAGTACAAAAATTTATAGAAATCACAAAGGAACGAAAACGAATTGAAATTGGAAACCACCATCGTTATTATTGTTATTGTTGTTGTTGTTGTTGTTGTTGTTGTTGTTATTGTTTTCATCGTCACCATTATTATTGTTCTCATTTTCTTCTCCGCCTCTTCTAAGTCTTCTTCCTCTCCATCTTCTAAAAATGGTAAAGGCAAAAGCAGCAAACACTAATAAAGTAACAACAATATCTTCAGTTCTTAGCTCGTCATCTGCAACAAATTCAAAATTCTTCTGATAAACTGTCTCAGATGCTGTTCTATCATTTTGATCAGCATTATTGTTGTTGTTGTTTATGCCAGTATTAGCATTAGTATTTGTGTTTTCGTTATTAGTTTGGAAATGTTGATAGTATTCTTCACTTAAAGCTTGCTTTTCTCTTTCCCTTAATTTCTTATACAAATTTAACCAATCTCTCCAACCTCTCTTTTCAACTGCAGTATCATTCTGCACAGAAGCATCACCATCCAACCCTAATAATTTAGACCACCACAGTTTAAAGCGTATTCTAAAAAGTGAAAGTTGGACAGGTATATAAGCTTCAGATTTTGATTCTAGAACTAGATCATAATATCTTTTAGCCAAGTGAAAATCTTTTGGAACACCTAAGCCCATCTCATAAGCATAACCTAAGTTAAATCTGGCTTGACTACTATGATAATTTGCAGCTTCTTGATAAATAATAGCAGCTTTCTCTAAGTCAGGTTTAACAATGTACTTTGTTGATGGATTTGCTGTATTTGTCGCATTCTGTAAACCGTTAAAGTACATATCACCCAAGAAAACAGCAGAATCTAAATTATGTTGTTTAGAAGATCTTTGATAGTAATTAATTCCACTAATATATCTATCCAGTGGAACTTTAGGAGAGTCATCAAGATAACTAACAGGGGGGAACAAAAGATAAGCAGCAGAGGATTGAGCTGATTCATAACCTTGTTCAGCAGCCATCGCATATCCAAGTAAAGCATTCTCATTATCGCCATTAACTAAACATTTAAATGCCCAGTCTAAATTCGTTACAACTGGTTCAATTTTTTCAACAAAATACTTATATATAATAGCTAGATCCTCTATTTGAGCATATCTGCTACCTTTTTCAATAGCTTGGGCATAATAATACATAGCTTCGGGATAAGAACGATGAACAGATTGTTTGACTAATTCCCAACCTTTTTCAACATCATTACCAGTTTTAATTAAAAGTCTTCCTAAATTGAAATTAGCTCTAGAATCACCTTTTTGATGAACACCTTTTTTATGAACACTTTTTTTATTAGCAACTTGATACATATGCATAGCCATTGGAATATCAGGTTGTTCTAATCCTAAACCAAATTCATAGATATTACCTAAATCGATATAAGTTTCTGAAAAAGTGGACAATTTTTCAGCAGTCCGTAACCAACGCAAAGCTTCTGTATAGTTTTGTGTGACACCTTCACCTCTCAAGTACATGTGACCAACACTCAAAGCACATCTTCCTATAAACAGAATATCCAATGTTTGTTCCTGATGTACACTAGTTATATAACGTTTAACTGAAGGCATCGTTAGTCCAACATTCGCACACTTAAAAACCTTTTGAAAAGCAGTATCATAATCTCTTGGAGTTAGATAATCACCATTATAGATTTTTTTATATTCATAATAGCATTCAACAAAAAAATGATCTTCTGGATCAATGTTTAATTCGTTGAAATAATTTTTATCCATTTCGTTATTTTCAGAAGTTCTACTTAAAAGATAAGAGGCTTCACTGACATGTTCGCCGTACAACCCCTTTTCAAAAGAACTTATTCTTATACTATAAGAATCTAAATTTGGAGCGCCAATCGGACCATTTTCAAGCCACTCGTTTGAAGTCTTTGCAATTAAACTATAATAATAAACCGCTAATTCATAATTTTGTGGAACATGTAATCCATCATAATATCGATGGGCTAAACACATGGCAGCTTTTAAATTACCATTCTTTGCAGCAATGTCAAAGTGAAGTAGTGATTTACTTTGATCAGCTTCTAGTTTACCGAATAAACCGGTGGTATATAAGAAACCTAAGTAATAGTGGGCTTCTGGGTTAACTTCAATTGTAACACATTTTTGAAAATAATGCAAACTCTTATCAGCATTTGTAGGTATCGAATAATTTCCAAACAAGTAGACTTGACCTAAGGTAAAGGCAGCATCTGGATCATTTGCATTATCAGCCAAATACTCCAAACTCTGTAACGCTAGCACTTGATTGTCTGATAAAGCAGCTACCCATTTTTGATATTTCAGTTTCTCAAAAGAATCATAGTAGTCTACATTCAAATTTATTGTTATTTTTCCAGCTGAAATCTTAGAAGATGAATAATGCGGGAAATTCAGCTTTTTTCTCAATTGATCTTCTTCACTTAAAAGAATCTCTATCGAATGATTATAATCCAAAAACTCCGGTATAAAGTCACTTTCAAACAGGTCATTGGAAACAGCCATAACATTTTGGATATTATTATTTTCATTTAGTTCTATTGTTTGATGAGATGATGTTATAGGCAGGAGTAATGATGTCACCACAAGTATTAATAAGTTATTAGACTTCATTTAGTGTATATGCTTCTTTCAGGTAAAAAAGGTTGTTCAATTGATGTTTAAAATTGAAAAAAAAGCAAAGAAGATAGAATAATGAATTTCCAGTATTAATATGCAATATGAGACAAATAAAACGAGTAAAGTGGTACAATCATCAAAATATAGCTGAAATCATTGCCCATTTGGTTCAAGTTCATGATGCTTTGTTGGCAGTTGATTGATTACTTCATATTATTGTGGCTGAGAGATAATTTATTGTGCCACTCAAAATTGGTTGGGGCGCACCGTCGTTATCCGTTTATTCACATATTTCCTTGGAAGCATTACTGTTCCTTGCTTTACTTTACACAGTTCAGCATCAATAAACTACAAATGAACTATGAAGTGTTCTGTCCATGTTTTGAACTTTTCAATAATAAGTCAAAAGAAGAAAGAGATTCTTCTAGTGAAGAACTAAAACAAGAACAACTAGAATTAGAATTAGAGCCACCCAACGCTGAAACCAAGATATATTCATTTCCACCAACATTAATAGATAAGAGAACACATCACCAAATCCAAGACCTAAAATTCTGTCCCACCTGTAAATCAATCAAATGTATTAACTGTATAAACCATCAAATTGTTGCAAAATTCTGTACCCGTTGTATGCACACACAACCAATTAATTCAACCCACTGCAATAAAAACTGCTTCAATTGTCCACGATGTTTTAATCATCTTAAAATAGAATCAATCACACAGAAATATCCAAATTCGGATAAAATAAAGGGAAAAGACTTTAAATTCAGTTGTAAGAACTGTCGATGGGTTTTCAACACTGGATTGATAGAAAGGCCAACGTCATTGTTAACTGTGATTAAACGGTTATCAGTTGATAATGAAGATAAGCAATTCAAGCAATTGAGAGATTACTATATATCTAGGTATGATTATCATAATATGATGGATTATGAGTTACGGCTAAGGCATAAACAAGAATTAATTGATAAGTTTAGTTCATTAGAAATAGCAAAGATTACCAAAACGAAAACAATTCCCAAGTTTTCATGTTTTGAATTCACTACAGAAGATGAGAAAAATGAGTCTAATTTGATAAACGAACGTATATCGAACATAAATAAGGCATCAACATGTCTGCTAAGAAATTTATTCCCCGTTCCACAAGAATTAAGAACAAAAGAAATCATAAGTTGCAAGAAATGCAATACTGAATTGAGCTCACCACAATTAGATTCATCATCTTCTATTTTATCAACGAAATTCCTAAATCAAAATTTGGCAATCCAATACCTACCAGATTTAGCAATAACTCGTCTAAGGCATTACAACCCTTCTGAAGATCCGGCAAAATCCAGTTTTGGCAAATTTGTTCTCAGTTTCAAAAACATCCTCTCTAAAGAAATCCAGATAAATTTATTTTATTCAGACGCACTAAACGACTTTATAAAACGCTCTCCCAACTCCAAGGCCATCTCAAATACAGAAACTGAGAATGAAAATGAAGATAAAATATCAGTCAATTTAAGATGCACATCTTTCAAACTTGGTCCTAAACCAACCTCCGTTAAAAGACAAGAAGAACTGGTCAAAACAATCCCAACTGTCCTATTAACAAACTACACAAAACACTCCAGAATTGAGTTGATGACAAGATCACCAATTAGTTTATCCAACATCACCTTCTCAAAGTCAAAGTCAGATACGGATTATTATGAAGAGCTAGGGGAAAATATTCTGGATCAAGGTATGAATTGGTGCTCGGTGTTGTTGAACGTTGACGGCATACAAAATGATAATGTAGTTAATTGTAAAATTCCGCTGTTTGTTAGTGTTAAATCGATCCAAAATCAAAACAATCACAATGAGAGTGGTGAACCATCACAGAAAGAAGAGTTGAAGTTTGGTGCTTGGTATTTATTGAATTTAAAATAAAATTTTGCACCTGTTTTATAATTGTTTCTAATTTCTAGAATTGAAACTATTAAAATGAAAATCAATGTATTACATTTGAATTCCAAGTTAAAATAAATAATTAAGTTAAAAGTAATATATGCAAAAAGATTCAATAACATATTTTTTTATATCAATGCAATAGAAACGATAAATCGGACTCATAAAATAGTGAAGTGTGAAAGCAACAGTGGTGATGGTGATGATAGTAATAATAAGATGCGATATGTATAGAATTCTAAGAAAATCATTAAAACATAACGGCAAGAGTGAAGGTGTATGAATCCTGAAAAAAATTAAAGAAAAAGAAAAGCAGTAAAAATCGAAATGCAAAAACCATATTAATAGTGCACCTGAAATTATTGACAAGGACTGTAACACCTTATTATGTATCACATAAACCCAAGCAACAAGATAACCATTTGAGCACTTCAATATTGTGGGAGAAAGCATAGAAGAAATAAAAAATCATTAGAATAAGAAGATTTGTTAAAACAAATAAAGAAAAAACAAGGGGAGGATATGATGGTATAATGGAAATAAAATAATGAAAAAAATCCACTAAAATAAACATATATGCATAAAATAATAATAATAATAATAATTAAATAAAACTGTATCATAAGATTTAAAACTGTAGCAGATTAAAAGTTTAAAATATATATATACCCAAGATTATTAACAAAAGAAAGGAAGAAAAACAAAAAAAACATATGTTTAACAATACCACCAAAGATTCTTATAAATTACCATATATATATAAAGCAAATGATATTATTAATAATCAAAAGTCATACAACTAGTACTATTCTTAACACTCATTATGCTAACCATGCTTAAATCTTCGCCTAAGTCATTAATTTTCTCATCTTTAGTGTGAATTAAAACTTCGATCTGTTCACTTGAATTGGAGGATGTTCCAGTAGTTGGTTCTCCTTCAGTCGTAGACATGATACTGTTACTTTCCGAGTAACTATTATTATTATTATTATTTATCCTTTGCGATGCTGCTGGTGAAGGAAAGATCGAGTTGTAGTCTGTTAATAAAGTTTCAATTTTTATTTTTGTTGACTTGTTTTGAGTTTGATATTGTTGATACGAATTAAAGTTATACTGGTTATTGTTATTATGTTGATAATCGTGTTGCTGTTGGTAAATTGGCTGTTGATTTAATGGGGAAGGCGGCGTTTCTTTCTGTTCTTGTGGCGAAACAATTAAATTAGTTGGAGAAGTAGTTCGAAAATCTAGAACTTCATGATGTTCTTGATAGTGTTCAGGAGGGGCTGATGGAGGTGGAGAGAAATGCTTCTTCCCAAATATTCTTTTAAACATTCCACCACCTGGTTGTTTTTTTGAAGAAGGAGAGGATGAGCGGCTGCCTGAAGAAGCACATAGACCATTTGAAGTTTGCTGTTGTGGGTTATTGGGTTCACCATAACCACAAGCAACGCAAGAGCCACACTTCTTAGGTTTACTTGACTTATGATCCTGGGCACCATCATCAGGACCATTTTCCAATAAAGGGAGGTCGATAATATAATTAGTTTCTTGTTCAATGTTTTCAATTGCAGAGTTTTCTCTAGATCTAATTCTATTCAATTGGACATGATCGACTGGAACAGGACAAATATCGAATCTTGAAGGGTGTATCATTCTTTGGGAATCCGTTGTAATGATATCTAAAGAACCTATACTTGAGTTGATTGACAAAGGACCTGTTTCAGATAATTTCGAGCATTTCAATACTTCTTCTCTAAATTGAAATAAGGTACCCCTTTCCCAAGGATTTAAAGTCAAATATTTGCACATGATATTAAAGATTTCTTTTGAAATAGGTAAGATTTTCAATAAAACAGTTGGATCCTTAACAAATGCTTTAAAAGTAGCATCTTGTAAAGATGCTTTCAGCCAAGGATTTCTAATTGAAATTAAATTGATTAATATTATTGTTAAGGACCAAACATCACCCGCTGAAGTTGGGAATTTGACATTAGAATGCATGCCTTCAGCGGTTGGTTTCAGTAATCTCTCTAAATGGATCGAATGAGCATCAGCAGAGTTAAAACCTTGACAAAAGTTTTGAATTCTTTCTGGTGACATATAATAAGAAGAGCCACAGCAAATATTGGACTCAATGAAAGGATCTTGTAGAGCCAAACCGAAATCCGCCAATATCAGTCTTGCACCATTATCAGCCACCAAAATATTTTCGGGTTTTAAATCACAGTGAAAAATTCCCTTTGAATGACAATAAGTAATTGCATCTACCAATTGAATAAAGACTGACTTGACTAAAAAAGGGTCGTTTTTATATCTTTGTTTATCAACTATTGTCGCAAATAAATCACCTTCAGGAAAGTAGTCCATCACAACGAACAAAGCAGCCTTCGTGTCGTAAACTTTATAGATGGATAAGATGTTTGGATGTTTGTGAACTCTTAATTGCAGTGATATTTCTTTCAAGATCTTACATTTGAAACCATTTTTTTCGATCAAATCCAGACTGAGAAGATTTGTTGTAAGAGTTCCATTATTCAGTAGAGCTTGGTATAGAAGGTTATTTTCCAGTTCTTGTAGTAGTTGCTTGTTGTTACCACCTGAAGCTTGATTCTTCAATATGATTTTAACAGCATAAGCTTTACCTGTATATAAATGCCTGGCAGAGTATACTATACCATAAGAACCAGAACCAATCTTCTTTTGAAGTTGATATCTATTGTTTAATATAATATTTGATAGGTCTCTCATTGTGAGAAAGTGTACATATGAATATCTTTTGGAGTAAAACAAATGAAAAAGGAAAGGAGCAACTAAAGCAAAAAAGTTGAGATATTGGTAAATATAAACGAAACTAGAGAACAAATAAAAAACTTTAGTCACCAGGAAAGTCTCACGAAAAGGGATCTGACTCCAGCATATTATTTAACACTCTCCAAAAATCAGACGATTTAAACAGCCGCAAAGCCATTTGATGATATTTCCGCCTGGCACCTTTTTTATTTTCAATAATATATATAATAACCTTCATTGATTGTTAACTATACTGTGTCTGCCCTGATATGCTGCAGCTCAGTAATAATCCTGTCATTCATGCATTTGTTATTTAGGATACATGAATAGTATTAGAATCAAATAGTCATCATTTCACAACTTTAAAAGTTGATATAATAAAAAAAACAATTCAAAAAGGAGGTTGGTAAAAAGGTCAAATAGATACTATTTTAAGCGTAAACTTCCGAAGATAGAATGAGCGCTTTCGGGATCCCCCCCACCGCGTTACTTTCTCTCTGTCCGAATTACATCAGCTGCGTCGCCGTCGCACAGCCATCGCACAGACGAGCCCAGGCTAATCATAGTTAACGGATTCAGTTGTTGATACCCACCAGGTTTATAGATTAATGACAAAAATCTGAATTAAGTCATGATCCATATATATATATATATGTTCACCTGTTTATATGAATAATTAATCATTGATCATCAATGCATGACTAGTCTCGAGATCCTATCGTATTCTCCACATACAGTCAATCCTTTCTTTGAAGACAATAGTATATGTATTCTTATTGTAACTTCAACAAGGGGAGAGAAACATTTTCAAATCTACTTTCTTTATTATATTAGCTACATAGATTCATTATTTAAGGATTAGGTTTTTTTTTATTCTCTTTAAGTTTAATCAAATGTGTGTTTTTTGACTTTTAATCAAAGCAGAAACAAAAATAGAAAGTTTAGAAATCATTAGAAGTGGTTTCTAATCGATCTGTGTGATCTTAATTTATTTGTTTAATGCCACACTCGGATCTGAGGTGACGATATGCGGTTTTAAAGTGTAAACAAAACATGTTTGTTTGTATCAATTTTGTTTCAAATATTTAAAACAAAAAATACTATGTCTCGACTCCCGGGTTCGAACCGGGGACCCTAAGATATCTAAGCAAATTACAGTCTTATGCTCTTCCAGCTGAGCTAAGTCGAGATTATCGATCGTCAAATCAGAATATTATTGATAACAGTGAAATTGTTTTTATTTGAAATAATTTAATGTTTGAAAAATATAACTAATGAGAAACATATCTGTTATTATTTTTTATTTATTGGATTTTGTTGCATATATGTGTGCTCTACAAATCTTTATGAACTGCATAGTTGTGTACTTTGGAATGGAATTCAGAACTAAGTTTCACCCATACCCCTAGTAAAATAGCTTCTGTATTTGGATAGTAGGTATAGTTAAACACACGACAATACATCGAAGGTTATCATCACCTGGTTAACTACTTTCAAATACGTTGCCTACCTCATAATTAATCGCCATGTCAAGACTTTATCACTGTGCCTTGTGGCGTAACATCCCAGCCACTATGTAACCAACGAAACTGTAACATACGCGTCTCACTTTTAAAATGTATTATTGAAAATGGACAATTGCGTATGGTCTTTCCTACTCGAAAGTTAGTCACAGTTGACCAGTCCGATTATAGCTCCTTCAAATATGGCTAAACTGGATGACTTTTTTGGAAAAGCTGCTGTTGCAAAAGTATGTTTGGTGTTGATTATTTCACAATTGATGATTACACATTTCCTTGGAAATTTTATATTAACAGATCTAACAATTTTTTTATCATTTTATAGAATAAGAGAAAAAATGGTGATTCCATCTCCTCAGATTTATCTATTAAGAAGAAAAAGAAGACTGAATCATTGTCTTCCATTACTTCAGGATATTTCAAACAAAAACCAGAGCCAGAAGTTATTTTACTGAATTCAGATGATGATGGACCATCCATTACTAAAAGAAAATCAATAAACAAAAAGTCAACAGCAATAGTTGATATCGATGATTATAATTATGCGGATTCCCAACTTGATAAAACCCCCAAACCATCCCCCAAGAAAGCTACTCAAGCTCTTCCTAAATCAAAAGAGACAGCAAAGGCAAATCCAGCAACTGCACCTATGCCTACAGCTTCATCTTCATCTGGTCCAACTGCACAAGAAATATTGAAAACTATTGCAGATGCTGATCCATCATACTTGGAGACAAATGCAGGTGATGAAAAATTAAATTTCCATCAATTGATGGCTCGTAAATCCCAAGCACCAACTCAGACCAACAGTAAAGTTGTACCAATTGGCCGTCCAAATTGTTTAAATGGATTGATTATTGTTTTCACTGGTAATTTACCTTCGCTTGACCGTACTGAGTGTGAAACATTGGCAACTCAATACGGTGCTAAAGTTACTAAATCCATCTCAGGTAAAACCAGTTTGGTTGTTATTGGTAATGAAGCTGGACCAAAAAAGAAGGAAGTTATTAAGCAAAAGAAAATTAAATGTATTGATGAAGATGGATTTATTAGCTTGATTGGTAGCATGCCTGCGGATGGGGGTTCTGGAGAAGAAGCTCAGAAAACACTTGCTAAAAAACAAGAAGAAGAAAGAAAAGCAATAGAAGAAGCAGTTAAAGAAGAAGAGGAGGCTGAAAATGAAAGACAATTAAAATTAGAAAAACAAAAATTAAAATCAAGTCAATTATCATCAAGTGGCACACACGTTTACCATGTTAATAAACCTTCTGATAAACCAGATTCCGAAAAATTATGGACGGTTAGATATGCTCCAACCAATGTTAATCAAATTTGTGGTAATAAAGGTAATGTTGAAAACATAACAAAATGGCTTGAAAATTGGTTTACTAATGCTAAATCTGGTTTCAAAGGTTCCGGTATTAATGCATTCAGATCTGTATTAATCAGTGGTCCACCAGGTATAGGTAAAACAACAGCTGCGCATTTAATTGCCAAAAAATTAGGTTATGATATCATTGAAAAGAATGCATCCGACGTTAGATCTAAAAAATTGTTGATCAGTGAACTTAAAACTTGTCTTGATAATACGTCAGTTGTTGGGTATTTTAATGACAGTGAAGAAAAAAATGCCAGAAAATTTGTGATTATTATGGATGAGGTTGATGGTATGTCAAGTGGTGATCATGGTGGTGTTGGTCAATTATCACAATTTTGTAAGATTACAGAAACTCCTCTTATCTTGATTTGTAACGATAAATCATTACCCAAAATGAGAACATTTGATAGAACATGCTTTGATATGACTTGGAGAAGACCTACAGGAAGAGAAATGAAATCTAGATTAATGACTATTGCACATAGAGAAGGTTTGAAACTGGATCCTAACGTTATTGATCAATTAGTTGCTGTTACTCATAATGATATTAGACAAATCATTAATATTATGTCCACGGTTGCCAGAACTCAAAGGAGTTTAGACTTTGATAACACAAAGTCAATTCAAGATTCTTGGCAAAAAGAAGTTGTTTTAAAACCATTTGATGTTTTGCCTAGATTATTAAATTCTGCTTCTTATGGTAACAATGCACGTTATAATTTGAATGATAAAATTAGCTTATATTTTAATGATATGGACTTAACCCCATTAATGATGCATGAAAATTATAAACTTTCCAACCCTGCCGCTCTTAGTGGTGTTCCAGCAAATAAACTGAATTTGACAAGGTTGGAACTTTTGGATAAAGCTGCTGATTCAATTTCTGAATCTGACCTAGTTAATGATGCTATTAGAAGTGGTGAACAACAGTGGTCTTTGTTGCCATTTCATGCTATTACATCATGTATTTTACCTGGTTCGTATGTTTGTGGACAAATTAGTGGCCGAATAAATTTTGCATCATGGTTAGGTCAAAATTCTAAGAAAAATAAATACAGTAGATTGTTACAAGAACTACAGTATCATTCATCTACAAAAACTATGACGAACAACCAAGAATTGAGACTATGCTATATTCCATTTTTAACTCATATTTTATCTGATCCTCTAATTGAGAAGCAATCCGATGGTATTGCGGAAGTTTTAGAAAGGTTGGATGAATATTATTTCACTAAAGAAGATTGGGATACCATTATGGAATTTGGAGTGGGTTCAAAAGGTAGAATGGATCAAGTTCTTAAAAGGATCAAAACAGCTACTAAAACAGCATTCACTAGAAAGTACAATTCTTATACGCATCCAACCATTATCTACAAAACCGGGGACTCTGTTACTAGTCTAGGTAGATCCAAACAGGTTAAACCAGATTTAGATGATGTTGTTGATGATGATATGGAGGATAAGAATGATGATGATGATCAAGATGAGGACGATTTAAAGAAAGATAAATTGATCAAGGCTGTGAAGCCTAAAGCCGTTAAGGTCCCAGCTAAGAAGAGAGCCACTAAATCTAAGAAGTAGTTTTGATGTTTCGATTTGTGTACCTTATTTATTTGTGTATTGATATATTTTGTGTTAATAATTACTGTGACTGAAAAACTGAAAAATTTTAAAAGCTGAACGGTTGTAACGCCATCGTACTGCTTCATTCTCAACGTAGTTCAAGTCAAGGCGTAGTCTCGATCGATCGATCGCACCTCACTGCTCAGCGATCAACACTTGTGGTTCTTCAATTTATTTGGCTGATCAACTGATCATTTTATTAGTGTTTTTCCTGTCTGTTCACATTCCATTCCTTCTGCACACCTGGTTTTTCTACCTAACGCAATACAAATCTGCTTCATTCCTTTAGTCTCATAAGTTCAGGACTCTTTGCTACTCGTCTCACAATCCACTGGACTTAACTATTATTCAGCCTACTTCTTTTTCAATTTGCAACTAACATGAGTGCACCACCATATATGCGTCCTCCTGGATCTCACCATTCCAGAGGACCTAAATTTCCATCATTGAAAATTAGAACACCAATGAAACCAGATGGAGATACTAGCACTCCAACAGCAATACCCACAGCATCATCTGGCAACTTAATTTTCACCTCTCCTCTTAAAAACACAACTTCAAACTCTTGTCCAACAGTCTCTCCAGTTCTTGATCTGAAAAGTAGGAAAAAGAAGCCCCCTTTAAAGATTTCAATAAATACACTCACTTCAGATAATACACAAATGCAGAAACAACAACAACAACAGCAATCTGTTATAAGATTATTAGAACCAACCTGCACTACGACCGATATGACTACTCCTGTAAAACTTGATAATAGTTCAATCAGATCTTTTAAAACTGATGATACTGATAATTCTACTCTGGTGACAAAGTCGTCTTCAATAACTTTAACCTCAGAGTATACTGAAACTTCACTAGTGGACACTTTCAACTCTATATCTTTAGCGGAAGATCATTATTCAATGCAGGGCTCTTCCAATTCTAGCATCGATGGTTCTTCGGTAATGGCTAAGAAGAGAAGAGATAGTTTATCTGAAAATGAATGGAAAGAGTTGAATGAAAAAGATTACTTTGATACTCTTGAAATACTGGGTGAAGGTAATGGTGGTTCAGTTAAAAAGTGTAAATTAAAAACATCTGGCGAAGTATTTGCACTAAAAACAATTACAGCTGATCCGTCCCCTGAATTCCAAAAACAGATTGTCAGAGAATTAAATTTTAACAGAAGTTTTCAAAGTGAATATATTGTGAAGTATTATGGTGCTTTTTTCAATGAATCAGATGCTACCATTAGTATATGTATGGAATATATGGGTGGTAAATCATTGGATGCAATTTATAAATGCTTTAAGGTTCGAGAAGGTAGAATAGGTGAAAAGCCCTTAGGCAAGATTGCTGAGGGTGTTTTAAGGGGCTTGTCGTATTTAAATTCCCAAAAAATTATGCATAGAGATATCAAACCTCAAAATATTTTATTAGATTCAAAAGGTAATGTTAAATTATGTGACTTTGGTGTTTCCGGTGAAGTTGTTAATTCGTTAGCTACTACTTTCACGGGTACTTCATTTTACATGGCTCCGGAAAGAATAAGAAATGAGCCATATACAATTACGTGTGATGTCTGGTCATTAGGTTTGACTTTACTGGAAGGTGCCATGGGAATTTTCCCATTTTTTGCTAAATATAAAGATAGTTCAAATATATCTCCAATTGACTTGCTTGTAATTATTTTGGGATTCAAACCACAACTCGATGACGAACCCGAAGAAGGCATTTCTTGGAGTAATAGTTTCAAGGACTTCATAAAAATATCCTTAACCACAGAAAATAGAAGAAGACCAAGTCCAAGACAAATGCTGGAACACCCTTGGATGAAATCCCAAATGAAAAAGAGAGTTAAAATGGATAAATTAGTTGAGTACTGTTGGGGTCATGACCTTGATTAAATTTAAACCATTTGATTTGGAAAGCAGTACTTCAGTTTAATTTGTTTATGGAAGATTTGAGGGATTTAACGCATTACTCTTATTTGGGAATATGTTTTTCGGTTTGCTCCATACGTATGTTATGTAAATTTAATTAATATATTTAATGTTTTCTTTCAGAAATTTTATAGTTAGGACAGGCAGTTTTCTAGTCTCACAGCTGCTGGTTTCAAAATACCAAAAAATGAAGGGGTCAACTGGGAATTGAACCCAGGGCCTCCTGCACCCAAAGCAGGAATCATACCACTAGACCATTAACCCTATCAGTAATTATAATGTATTACTATTTTCTTCTTACAATTAATTAAATAGTTTTTTGTTTTGATGTATTTATAAATTTTTGTTGATTTTTAATACTTATTTTAAACAGTTACGTTTAATACTGCCTCCTATTTATTAATTTCTAAAATTCTACATTTGCTAATTCAAAAACTAACGTCAAAAATATGGCAGTGGAAATTCAACTAAAATTGTAACACTAATAATGGTATTTATAACTTATTAGGACTAATTCAATTTTTTTATTAGTTTTGTGCGTTTAGCATACTTATTTAACTTTTTCTTTTAACTTTATCTTTACATTTTAAAGAAAACAATATTCAAATTTCTATTTTTATTCAAGTGCTTAAGTGGTTAGTCTATATTTGTGGAATTGTGGTGCTACATAAAAACAATTAATTATAAGTAAATTTAAAGCTTAGCGTTGAGTCAAGTTGCTAGGAACAGCTCTATTAAGAATTTCATTTTATAAAAACATCTTCCAAATATTTTGTTCTACACTTATCAAACTCCTCCAAAGATATGCCATCTTAGAAGGATAATTAGAACAAATTGCAACTATATAAAAAGTCTAAGGCCCAGCAATAATATATTAAAATTAAGTATGACTTAAACGTAATTTGAAAAAATTATAATAAAACACAAACACTTATGAAGAACATATATGGACATCATACATCATATTCTCTCCACAATGAGAGCAACGTGAAACAGTGATACAATCTTCAGTATGATGAGCTAGAGACCCACACCATCTACAAAATGGGTGAAAAGACATTGAGTCTAGAACTGAAACCATGATTGAAGATAATCCGCTATACATACTTAATTCAGGAATTGGAACAGCAGCAAATGGTGCAAAACTTGGAAGATAACTATTAGAATCTCTGACTCCAGCCATAACTTGAACATTGAAATATGTTGCTGGGCCAATCAATTCCAAAGCCCGTTCTGAAGGTTTCTCAACAGTTATGATATTAAACGATTCAAATATTTTTTCAAGCAAAAAGTTCAGAGAATTGTAGAAAGCAGATGGAACCATTACAGAAAAATTTAAAGTATCAGTAACGAATGGCTGTTCAATATGAACTAAAACAAATTTCAAATTTCCTTTGAATTTGAAACTTGCAGCAGATAACTTTTCAGCTAACTTCACTCTTGCCCTTTCAGATCCTTTATAAATGGGGGTTCTGATATACACTGTATCTTTCATGTCTTCATCAAATGATGTGGAATTTTCAATTAAACTTGGATTATGAGCTCTGAATAACTTAATAGCACCAGATACAGTTTTTCTATCAGGAAAATCTCTAGTGTTTGAATTACCAAGAATAATTTTGAATTTTAACACGTTAGGAGCATAACCAATACTACTGTAGTTCTGAGACTTATCCATTATGTTTGGGTGCAAAGGAATATTCCAAAGAGAGGTGACGAGACAAGTATCTATTTTGTCTTGTGTATCTAAATATCTAATTTTTTATGGAACACATCATCAAAGGTGGCAAACATAAGTTCTAGTTAAAGAAATGAGCATTATCTGCTTTGTGAGGAAAATTAGTTAAAAATCTTGTTTATATATGGGCGCTTATCGTTAGCTAAATATAAGGACTAAAAGTCAGTCGCTACCTTTACTTTGATGGTGTAGAGGTGTTAAATTTATAGTAAAACCTGTTTCTGAAGCGCGCACGACCGACACCAGACTGAAAAAATTCATCGTTCAAGATTCAAATCATTGACTAGGGGGTAAATCCTAAAGTTTGAGAGAGGTAACTATATAACAAAAATCTATTTTCAATATGATGAGACCAATCATGATGAAGGGTCATGAAAGACCTTTGACTCAAGTTAAATACAACAGAGAGGGTGACCTTTTGCTTTCTGTTTCCAAAGATAAAGAGGCTTCGATTTGGTATTCTTCAAACGGTGAAAGATTAGGTACTTTAGAAGGCCACGAAGGTACTATTTGGTCTATAGATGTTGATCGTGAAACACATTATTTTGTTACTGGTAGTGCAGACTTTACTGTAAAATTATGGAAGGCTGAAACAGGTGAAAATGTCAAAACGTGGGGTTTTAAATCACCAGTTAAAAGAGTTGAATTCAATCATTTAGGTGATAAAGCTGTGCTTATTACTGATCAAGTTATGGGTCAAAAAGCAGCAGTTAAAGTTATAAAAATTAATCAACAAAATGAAACTGAACAACAAGACGAACCAATTTTAGAAATTGTGAATGAAGAAGATCCAAAGAACAAGTATTCAGTTGCCGGTTGGTCATATGGTGATTTATATTTAATAGTTGGTCATGCCAATGGTAAAGTTTCCAAATTTGATGCTAAGACTGGTGAATTACTTAAATCAGTTGAGGTTCACGAAAGTTTAATCACCGATATACAGTTTTCTGAAGATAGAACATATTTCATTACCTCATCAAAAGATAAGTCTGCAAAAGTGTTAGATGTTGATAACTTAGATATTTTAAAGAAATTTTCAGCTGATGCCCCAATGAACTCAGCATGTATTACTCCAGTTAAAGAATTTGTCATTTTAGGTGGTGGTCAAGATGCAAGAGATGTTACCACCACTTCTTCTTCCGAGGGTAAATTTGAAGCAAGATTCTTCCACAAGATTTTTGAAGATGAAATTGGTAGAGTTAAAGGTCATTTCGGTCCTTTGAATTATGTTGCTATTCATCCAAAGGGTACTTCATATGCATCAGGAGGGGAAGATGGTTATATCAGACTGCATCACTTCCACAAATCATATTTCGAATACTATTACGATGTTGAAAAAACAACTGAAATTGTGAATAGTCAGAAAGAAATTGAAGCTTAAGCGTGTATAGACAGATCTCTTCTTTTCTTTATGTATAATTTACAACCTCTTAATTCATGTTCCAAATTTTATCACTCCAATTTACTGAATAGTATGTAAAAACTATATATAAAATTTATATTATCAGCTATAAATGATAGAAGTAAAAATAAAGTGAGAGAGTTCAAAAAGTGGGAGAGAAGTAAAACCTGAAATGCCTGTAAAATTAAAATAAAATATAAAAGAATCGTAAAGTCAAAAATATTAATTGATGCGATGAAAATAAAAAAAAGTATCAAATATCTGTATGCTGGGCTCTATATAATATGTTGTGGCACAATGAAAGTTGCTCTATTTCTTACTCTTTTGTAACTTTTCTAATTCAGCTTGCTTTTTTCTTTCATCCGCCGCCTTTTGTTTAGCTCTCAAAATATCAGCATCATTTTCCATTCTTTTCTTTGGGTCACCTTGCTTCTTCTGGGCTTTACTAAGTTCCAGTTGTTTTTTTTGGTTCTTTGCTCTGGCTAAATCTCTTTGATTACCTCTAGCCATTGTGGAGATTGCGGGTCGAAATGGTAGTTTCAACGTGAGTAAGAAAAATGGAACCTCTAAGAAAAGGAAAACAAAAACGTAAGTTAGTCCGGTCACCAGCTGACTACTCTCTTTTCCTGGATTTAGGCTGCGCACGTCCTTTCAACGCTCAGTTCGATTCCATCCTTCTGTAAGATATAGTAAGAACAATTGTAAATACTGGAGAAGTGAGCAAATACATAGGCTGCTCCAACTTCAACCACTATATACGTCCGTTAACATTTTATAATGATCACAGGACTGTTTCTATACAATCAGAAGGGGGAGGTGCTAATATCCAAGCTGTTCCGAGAAGGAATCAAGAGAAATGTTAGTGAAGTGTTTAGAATTCAAGTTATAGCCTCCAATGAAAACAGTTCCAATATCAAGTCTCCAATATTAACTTTAGGATCTACTACATTTATGTATATAAGACACAAATCATTGTGGCTTGTTGCAGTTACTAGATCAAATGTTGATGCTTCATTAGTTTTAGAATTTTTATACAGCTTTGTTGATTTATTGAAAGAGTTATTTCTAGATGAACCAACAAACCCAGCTTCTTATCTAAGTGAATCAGTTATCAAAAACAATTTTTCAGTAATTTATGAAATATTGGAATTATCTGTTGATTTTGGGTATGTTCAAACACTATCGGCAGATGATTTAAGGAATAGTTTGATTGCACCAATAACTAAATCTAGCAAGAAAGCAGAACCAGTAGCATTATCCTCAACTACAGGATTGAAAGGTCGTGCGAATGCTTTCAGGAGAAGGACAATTAGCGAAAGCTCAAATAAGCTGCGTTCAATGATAAGTTTAGCTGGAACTAGTTCAACAAACAAGCTCAATGGAAATGGCAAGGCTTTGACTCCGGTTAATGGAGGCGGTCTTCCCTGGAGAAAATCGGGAATCATATATAAAAAAGATGAAATTTATCTTGATGTTATTGAAGACGTCAATTTACTTATGTCTAGTGATGGTAATACTCTTAAAAGCGTTGTGGAAGGTACTATTAAAATCAATTCGAAATTGTCTGGTATGCCAGTTTGTTCACTGAAGCTAGCAAATGCACCATCTGATGAATATGGCCTAATAGAAGATGAATTAGAAAATCCATTCACTTCTTCAGATTCAAATGCTAATAGATTTTTAATTAAGAATTGTAATTTTCATCAGTGCGTCAATTTACAAGAGACAGATCAATTTGAAAATACCATAAGCTTTATCCCACCAGATGGAATTTGCGACCTTACTAAGTTTAGGATAGAAAATCCACCACATGTACCGTTTGTGATAGTACATAATGTTGATGATTCTGGTCCGAACAGAATTGTTTATGAAATTGAATTATGCTCCAAATTTCCGAAAAGCGTGAAAGCTGAAGATGTTATATTGAGAATTCCAATTCCACTTGTAGATTCCAAAGATGTAAAACTACATTCTGATGGAGGAGGTAAGCTTAAAGTGGTGAATAATGAAATACAATGGACATTTAAAAAGTTTCTCGGTAAGAACATAGTTAGAATGGGTGCAGTTGTTGAGACTCAAAATAGTAAGTTGGCGGAGAGTTTCCAAAAGACGGTATCTCCGCTCTCGATAACATTTCAGATAGAAGGATACTCAAGCAGTGGGTGGCGTCTAGCTTACCTTCATGTGGAGAGTGAAGATAAAGGACGTATCATGAAGTGGGTTAAGTATACTACTAAGTCAAAGGGGTATGATTTCAGGATGTAAGTTTACTAAACGCGGTTGTGGTTGTGCACACACCAATTTGCCAGATCGATAAATTTTCTTTTGCTCTTTTTAGTGTTGTACGTGTAACTTATTTGACTTGTCTGTTTTAATTCTTTTTCCTTTGTGCACATTCAACTTCGATAGCACTACTCTTCTGTTCCTGTCTAAATCAGACTCTTGAAACACCGCTCTCTAACTAATATGTCTTCCAAAAGAGGCCAAATGGATCAGGCTCCAACGCCTCAAAATACTCCTGCTTCGGTTGCCGGCTCCTATCTTTCAAAGAACGTTCCAACTATTCCATCGACTATTAATGAAGATGATGACGAAGCTGCTACTAAACAGATGCTCCTCTCAAATCCAGCATTACTGTCTTTAATTGAAGGTAAGTTGAATACCTTGGTGGGTGAACCTTCAAGTTACATTGACTCTTTGCCACAAGAAGTCAAAAACAGAATCTATGGTTTAAAATCATTACAAACTTTACAATTTAAGTTGGAAGCTGAATTTCAAGCTGAATTATTGGAATTGGAAAAGAAATTCCATGTTAAATACGAACCGATCTTTAAAAAAAGAAAAGATATCGTTGGAGGTAAAAGAGAACCAACTCCTGATGAAATTGCTAAAGGTAAAGAATTAATTGAAGAAGATGAAGATAATGACGATGAAAGTAAGATTGAAGAAATTGATAAAGAAGATGAAGAATCTAATGGTAAGAAAGAAAAAGTTAGTGGTATTCCTGGCTTTTGGCTAACTGCCTTAGACAACTTGGGCCCTGTTGCTGATTTGATAACGGAGAGAGACTCTGAAGTTTTAACTCATTTGGTTAACATTAAAATGGAATATTTAAGTACTCCAGGTTTCAAGTTAATCTTTGAATTTGAAGAAAATGATTCTTTCTCTAACAAACAATTAATTAAGACATACTATTATCAAAAGGAATTGGGTTATTCTGGGGATTTCATTTATGATCATGCTGAAGGTTGTGATATTAAATGGAAAGATAATGATTCTAATGTTACTATTCAAGTTGATAAGAGAAAACAAAGAAATAAGCATACCAAACAAGTTAGAACGATTGAAAAATTGACTCCAATTGATTCCTTCTTTAACTTTTTCTCCCCTCCATCTCCACCAAAGGATGATGAAGAAGCTGATGAACAAGCCGAAGAAGATGAAGAAGAAGAAGATCTAGAAGAAAGACTACAATTGGATTATGAATTAGGTGAATTGATTAAGGACAAATTAATTAACAGAGCCGTTGATTGGTTTACTGGCGAAGCTTTACAATATGAATTTGGTGAAGGTGGAGACGAATTAGACATTGATGAGGATGAAGATGATGAGGATGAAGAAGAAGACGATGATTTTGATGACGATGACGGCGATGATGATGGCAGTGCTCCTAAGAAAGAACAACCTGCCGAATGTAAGCAACAGTAAGTTTTGAAATAAAGTAACAGTTTTCCCATTAATTATAATTTTACTTTTTGTTTGATTTGACTTGCTGGTAGTGCAACAGACCATATCATTGTAGTTCCCCACTTCCATTATTTCCTGCTCTATATATTTTATTTTATTTTGTTTTATTTAATTATCAATTTTCTATAATCTCCGAAGGTTCAACTTGCTCCAATCATTACACTCGCCACGCTAATTACTTGATTAGCCAAGAACTCCGTCGTCATGTCTCTGCGCCACAGGGCGCTAACTGGATTGAGGCTTTAAAGCAAAATAATCATAAAATCCTAGTATCGATTGATTGATCAGCTTCAAAAACAATTTTGAAGCTCAGACTAATTACTTGGTATTTGTAGTCTTATTCTTTGTGTTTTGAATTACCTCCTTTGCTTCTTTGTCGTGATATTATCTTGCAAAAGCCGCATTTTCTGCTAATATAGCTTCCCTTTTTTCCATGCAATCAGATTTATTGCCGTCACCCAGAACTTCATCTGTCATTGTCCATTCGTCATTTGCTAAGCTATCGAAACAACTGTTTGCTTTATTTTCACTCTTACCAAACTTGATCAAAGCTATTCCTATTAATAGTATTATTCATGAAGTCACTGATGATGATTCTACCACCTCAACCAAGCATTTTGCCCCACCAACTGGTGCCCAATATTATACTTATTTATTCACCTCAATTATTCTAGTCTTATTAGGCGGTATCTTTGCTGGTTTAACTTTAGGTTTTATGGGTCAGGATGAAATTTACTTAAAAGTTATCTCAGATTCAGGTACCCCGTCAGAAAAGACATGTGCTAAGAGCGTTTTGAAATTACTAAGAAAAGGTAAGCATTGGGTATTAGTTACATTGTTGTTAGGCAATGTTATAACCAATGAAACTTTGCCTGTAATTTTAGATAAATTTCTAGGTGGTGGATTTGCCGCTGTTTTCTCTTCAACTGTTGCGATTGTTATCTTTGGAGAAATCATTCCTCAATCTATTTGTGTTAGATATGGCTTGCAGTTGGGTGCTTGGTTTACTCCTTATGTCCAAATTTTAATGTATATTATGTATCCAGTTGCCTATCCTGTTGCTAAGTTATTAGACAAAATGCTAGGTGAAGACCATGGTACTTTATATAAGAAGAATGGTTTAAAAACTTTGGTTACCTTGCATAAGACTATGGGTACTGAAAGATTAAATGAAGATGAAGTTACAATTATTAGTGCCGTTTTGGATTTAAAAGCAAAGGCTGTTAAAGACATTATGACTCCAATTGGAAAAGTTTTCACGATGTCTTCGGATACTATTTTAGATGAACAAGCAGTTGAAGAAATTTTTAATGCTGGTTTTTCAAGAATTCCGATCCATTTACCTGGTGAGCCCTTTAATTTTGTTGGTATGCTATTAGTGAGAATCTTAATCAGCTATGATCCAGAGGATGCTCTTCCGATTTCTTCCTTTCCATTAGCTACATTACCAGAGACCTCGCTAGATACATCATGTTTAAACATTCTGAATTATTTCCAAGAAGGTAAATCTCATATGGTTATCATTAGTGAAAGTCCTGGCTCAGATGCAGGTGTTCGAGGTGTATTAACACTGGAAGATGTTATTGAAGAATTGATTGGTGAAGAGATTGTTGATGAAAGTGATGTTTACATTGATGTAGATAAAAACATCAAAAGAAGTATTCCCGGTCCTTTATCTAAAAGAAATGTCACATCATATTTACATTCATTATACACTTCTGTCTCTAGCATACCACCTATCATTAAATCTGATAATTTGATTAGTGCATCCAATGTTCCACGACATCCATTATATTTCAGCAAAAGAGATTCATTGAGGTCAACCAGTGATTTGACAAGAATCACACCCGGTATCAAACCATCTAACTTAGCATCTTCACCTTTAGAAACTAAAAATGCTCATGTTACTATTAAAAGACCACAATTAAACAAGATCCCCAGTCATGATATGTATTATACCAACCTTGACACTGCTATTGTATCTAGCGAAGGTAGTAGGCCAGACACTCCAATATCTGGGACAGATTCACCACAAATTGAATATGGATCAATCCATCCAACTGAAACTCAAGCAATTGTTGATGGTGTTATTGATAATATTAAAAGACGAGAAAATAATAATAGTTGTGATAAAGATGATGATAAGTTAATAATTCAAAATCTTTCTTCCATTTCTCAAAGAAGAACATCTTTGAAGTACACTTCAGTTGATTTATCTGACGTAAGGACTCCAGTATTTAATAACATTAGATCATCGATTCCTATTCCTAAATCTGCTAGAAGTCATAGACAAGCAGAAGGTGTGCCACGGTCAATTTCATCTCATTCCATGCATAGTGGTGGTAATGGGTCATCAGGGTTGATTGAGAATATTGTCAGTGTTAGAGGTGTCCATAAGACGGTCATTGAAGAAAGTAGTAACACTAGTGGATTGGATGAAATGATTAGTGAAGAATTGAATGGATCATTAGGCAATACTGGTAAGAATTTCAGTAAATCTAATGAAAAATTTTCACTCAATACAGGAGATTTTGATGCAAGTGATGATGAAGGAAATAGTTTAATAATCAAGTTTGGGAATCAACTGAAAAGAGACTCGAAAAGATTCTGGTGGAATAACTCATCTTAGTATTTGATCATGTTAATGATTAATATAGTATAACTTTCTTTGTTTTTGTTTTTGTTTTTGTTGTTTTAAATTATATATTATTTTAAATTATATATTATTTTAGTATACTTTGAATTTTTAAAGTTGAAAAGCTTCATTAGGGGTAATAACGGGCCGGTAATAGTATTTTTTTGCGAAGCCATGAATTTTAGTTTCTTCATAGAAGCTATTGGGCACTAAAATCAAGTTATAATATGTAACATGGTTCGATCGTAAGGTAACTGTGGGGAGCAGCAGAGGTAGTGGGCACGGTAATTACTTCGCGTCGACATAGCCGGGCGATTCGGCTGATTGAACTCAACAAAACAACAGAACAAGATATCATTTGAATTACTTCTGATACTTTCTAAAACATTACTTTTTATTCCTTACTCTTAATTATCTATAAAATTCAGAGCCAAGAAATGTCCTTTATTCCAAATCCTAAAGCTAACGAAGTCCCAGTTGCAAGTTCACATAGACATCAACTTCATAATGAACAAGTGAAACAACCAAACTCAAAATCATCTGGAGGTGGAAGAATCCTTTCCAAACTCTTCAAAAAATCAGAATCAGGTAACTCTTCTCTCTCATCTCCCAGAAGTGTTGGAAGAAGCAGTCCTGATTCCTCTACTACTGGTAATTTGTCAAAACATAGCTCTTCAAACTCTCTCTCTTTGCATGCTCCTCCAATGAAATATGCTTCTTCTGTTAGATCAAATGCTTCTTATGATTCAATGTTTTCTCCTGCAGGAAATACCTCAACAACTACAACAAATGATTCTTCTTCCTCGAGAAAATTGAAATTAAAACGATTTTTCAAACCTGGAAGATTACCGGAGGACAGGTTGAAAAGAATTAACCAGAAATTGGAGAAGTTCAGAATAACAAACTTAGAGGGTCCTATTCAGAAAGGTAAAAAGAAAAGCACAGACAAGTCTTCTCCAAAAATCACTCCATCTCCAAAAATTAGAGAGGCAGATCAAGTTGATGAAGACGAGTTAGTGCAAAAGTTAGTTTCAAAATATGGGGTAATTCCAAAAGATGATACTGGCCTAGCTGGTGAGGGTGCTGGAGGTTCTGTTTTAATTGCAACTTCACCTACAGATAAAAAAGTTTATGCAGTCAAAAAATTTAAGCCTCAGACTCAGAAGGAATCAAGGTTCGATTACAGAAAGAAAATTGAAAAAGAATTCGGCTTATCTTCTTTATTAAAACATCAAAATGTTATTACAACTTATGAATTAATGTTTGATAGTGAAGTTGAATCAAATTTATTCTTAATTGTAATGGAATATTGTCCTTATGACTTTTTCACTATTGTTATGAGTGGATTAATGACCAAACATGAAATCTACTGTTATTTTAAACAAATGGTTAATGGTGTTGCTTATTTGCATTCTAATGGCTTGTCCCATAGAGATTTGAAATTGGATAATTGTGTTGTTACAAAAGATGGATTGTTAAAAATTATAGATTTTGGCTCTTCATTTGTCTTTGATCCTGTGCTTATGAATAAACTTCAACAACCTGACAACTCTGAAGTCCAAGCTTTAGAGAGTGTAGGTGAACATATTAAGGCTTCAGGTTTAGTTGGTTCTGACCCTTATTTAGCTCCTGAATGTCTGGGGATGTCAGCTTATGATTCCCCTCCTGTTGATGTCTGGTCTTTGGCCATCATATTCTGTTGTATGGTATTACGTAGATTCCCATGGAAGCTACCAAAATCAACCGATCCTTCCTATAAGGCTTTTGTCTCAGAAGCAAAGGAATGGGTTGATGAAACTGGTAAGAAAAGAATAGCAGGTCCCCAAAGACTATATAGAATGTTACCAACAAGTTCAAGACCTTTGATTGCAAAGATGTTGGAATTGAAAGCAGTAGATAGAATTTCAATGAAGGATGTTTTGGAAGATAGCTTTATCAATCAAATTAATGATTGTCATTATGATGCAGATGAAAAGCTAATAAAAGGAATGAATCATTCTCATCATTTAATCACTGAGAAAGAATTACAGAAACTAGAGGAAGATAAACAGAGAGAGAAAATGCTAACCACCAGTTGATCTACATCTGTATCTTAATCTTAATCTTCATCATCTTATTATTGTTATTATTATTATCATTGTTGTTGCTATTTTTTTTCAAATTTGAACCAACTGATATAGACCATATTTCAATAATATTATCTCTTTGTGTTTACCTTTGTATTAAAATCACGTTTGTGTAGATCATCTCTCACTGCACCTTTTTATTTTATTTTATTTTTGCTTTTTATTAATTAATTAGTGAAAATGTTTCAGGTGTAATTTTAATGTTTATGATATCCTCTTTTATTGTTGTCTTTTCCTCTTTTTTTTATGAGTACTATCGTGTGTATAAAATAACTCAACTCATTATATTATATTGTTAAATTATATAGAATGTAATGTGTTCACACGTATGACACAATGGACAATGTAATTTTTATTTCAGTAATTTAATAATTTAATAACTTAATAAAAAGAAGACAAAAAAATATTTATAAATATAATAATGGAAAAAAAACTAAGACAAAACAGAAACAGAAACAGAAGGATCCATTCCTACCATCCTTGATCATAAATAATTGAAACTGATTCACCATTATTAATTCTTCTAATCGCCTCAGCAAACAGTTTCGAAACATCTAACGTGTCAAACAAACCACCTAAAGAAGTGAAATCACTATGATGATCTTCTTGATCAATCGTATTAGTACTTACGATTCTATCAATTGAATTACAACCTTTAATCTTCTTTAAAGCGTCACCACTGAAAATACCATGGGTAGTTAAAACATAAACAAATTTTGCACCTTGATCTTTTAATAGTTTTGAAGCTCTAACAACAGTGTTGGCAGTATCAACCAAATCATCAATAATAACACAAACTTTATCTTGAACATTACCAACTAACATAGTTGTAGCTACAATTTTATCACCATTACCAGCATTACTATTAAGTGTGTTCAATGAAGCATTTGAACTGGACACACCTAAAGAAATGCTGTTTACTGCTGAGCTGTTGGCGATCATTAAATCATCAGAGCATGGCGTGGTTGTACCGGCAGGATGTTCATGATAAGGATTCTTGGAAATTTTTAATCTTCTCTCTTTGTGAATTAAAGCACATGGTAATCCTAAAGAATCAGCAATAGCTGTAGCTCTTTTAGCACCACCAGCATCAGGGGAGACGATAACACAGTTTTTATAATATGGAATGTAATTAACGATGTAATGTTGTAATAATGATTTCGAATATAAGTTATCAACAGAAATATCAAAAAAACCTTGATAGTGAGATTCATGTAAGTCCATAGTTATGATATGATTTGCACCAGAAGCAACTAGTAAATTAGCAATTAAAGTACCGGATTGTGCTATCCAACTTTTATAATAACTGCCGTTAGAAGATGTATTTGAGTTTAAATTTTCATTGCATGCTTTTGGTTGTTGTTGTTGTTGTTGTTGTTGTTGTTGTTGTTGTTGTTGTTGTTGTTGTTGTTGTTGTAAAGAAGTAGATTGTAGTCTAGAAACTAAAGGATTTAATGGAGAAGGAGCCACTACACCACCAGTTGAGGCAGAAGCAGAAAGTGGGGGAGACAATGCAGAGAAACCTGGAGTAGACAATGGAGGAGGAGGAGGACATTTTGTATCCAACGGTAAACCATTACGAGAGAGCGGTCTAGGAGAAGATGGAGCACTGTCAAAATTCAAATTTTTATTATTTGAAAGTAAAGAAGGAACACCTTTCTTGCTGGCTGGTGATTCAACTTGTCTTGAATAGAAGAAAAACGGACAAACCACAGTGATCCTTTTTGAGGACGCCATTTTACAGGCAGAGATCATGATCAATAGTTGAATAAAATTATCATTAACATTTCCAGATCCAGCGGATTGAATGATAAAAACGTCCTTTTCTCTAACAGAGTCATTAAATTGAACAGAGGTTTCACCGTTTGCAAACTTCTTTAACTCGACACGGCCCAGGGGCAGACCCAAGTGTCTGCAAATTCTCTG